>JADDOH010015180.1:0-11886 GCA_016648135.1 Agrypnia vestita
TATTGTATGTATGTATGTATGTATGATAGACCTGTTCAACACTTTGAATGTAGATAACAGTTGCGTGCAGTCAATACACTGAATTAATAGTTTTACATGTGCATACATAGGTATAGGGAAAAAGGCAAAATTAATCATTTATGTGACAGATTTTAATAATTTATATCGTGATCAAAAATATTTAATAATTATTGTGTTTGAAATATTATAAGATATCTACATATTCATTTTTATTTATTTCGTAGAAATACAAGTTTATTTAAAATTTATGGCTGTACAGATTTAGGGACATTGAAATTATTATAATAATCAATGTAATATTTTATAAAATGTTTTTATACCACATTTTAAGTGACATATTCTTGTATAATTTGCACCATTGTGTTTTGAATAAAAGAATGTACATAGATCGTATTGTAACAGACGAAAAATGTTCTCATGTAAAGCGTTAGTATCTAGGAAATTATTTTATATATTTTTTCCTGTATCTTATATTGGTCTATGAAAGTGTAGATACCTATCTGACAGAGGCGTGCAGTGAGAACATTGTAGCATGACTTTTTTCTTAGCCTATATTTTGAAGAAAAATCGAAATAAATTATATATATCTCGTAATATTCCTTTCACGATAACGGTATCATTCAGTTTTTAATGTTTCATATTATTATGTCACATAAATATATAATTTCTATATTTTTTTCAAATACCTATAAGTATAATGTTTACTTAAAAATCACTCAATGCACGCGCCTGCTATCTGGGCACCTAAATATGCGTCCAGAGATTATTATTCTGTAGGTACTTATATATATATACCTACCTACAAGAATATATAATAATAATAAAAATGGATAATTTATATGTCGCCATTTTCGTAAAAATTTCACCTCAAGGGCGCTTTACACAAACATTTTTTAGCCCTGCACTAGAAATAAATATTTATCGAAATTATGGAAATGATTTTTCGAAATGATGCTTTTTGAGCTTTTTTAAACACTGCTTCTGATGCGCTGTTCACGTATTACGGAGGGAAGAAGTTCCACTCCTTTGAGCCTGCCACCGCAAATGTCCGTTCACTAAACTTCTCGCAGTGGATGATCGATTCTACAACCCTTCTTGCAGCTGAGAGTTTAGCGTCTACCATTAAAGTCATCTGGGATGCAGAGTTCTTGAAGATACTGAGGCGCTAGACTATGTATCGCCTTGTACATTAACCAACGCAACTTGTATTCAAATCGTAGATTCTCTTAGATTGTTATGCCTTCTTCATCTTCTTCGTGTGCCATCGTCTATCAAAAGTTCTACTAAATTGCAATACGTACGAAGTTTCGGACCATCAGCATTTTGGGCATTAAACCATTCTCTAAGGTTACCGCAGCCAAAGCAAACCCTTTCTATCTATACCTCTGTTGCCTTTTAACTTCTTCGGCAAGAAATCACGAAGTGTGAAACTCTTTTTCCTTTGACGGTTGTTATTAGTTCTCTGGACTTATTAATCGCGTCTTAATAATGTATTTTCATTGGTAATGTGGTCAAACCAGAAGATTTTCAGCGAACATGTACCTATATTATACATCCACATCTGAAATGCTTCTAATCTTTTGATAGTGTCTTCCTATAACGACATAGAGCAGCATAGGTATGACGTAGCATTTTATTTCCCTCAATATTGTGATTATCTTCGAACAAATCGATAAGAAATCGATGGCATAAATAAAAACTCTACAGTATATGTGTACATTCTTGGGTTTGAAAGTATGTTCAAAATAAACGGTTCTATCCATCACAAAAAACAAAAAATATTCCCCCAAACTACAGCGAAATAGTCAAAAACGTAACTCATGAGTTCGAAGATAAAAATAAACACAATATCGCATTGTGGTGGTCAAACCGTTATTTTAACCGGTTATTTTCGGTAAATTTATTTGGGATGTGTATCTGACTGTACCGATGATTGTTAATTAAAACTAAAAAACGGTTAGTATGTCAGCGGTTAAAATATCATCATTAATAATGCATCAGCATCATTGTTCTAACTTTTCAGTAATTTAAAATAAAAAAGGCCGTTTAAGCATTAGTTAAAACTTGTATAAGCTATATTTCTTTTATTTATCAAAAATTTAAACCTTATCTTGAATAAATTGTTTTCTTCTCTTCCGAAAACTTGATAATTTATAAATAGGTTTTGTAATAGGTTATAATAGGTAATAAATAGGTATATAAATAGGTATTACTAAGGTATTACTACCTCTTTAATGTAGGTACTTATCGGAAACAATTAATTCCCAAAAAAAAATTATATCGATATCTATCTACAATATCATTCCTTACACAATAATAAATATTGCGATCAAAAAATGATACTGTAATAGAGGGTATTGAAAAAGGTACATATAGCTAACATTCACTTTACATGCGTAGGTATTTTTATTCGTATACACTAAGGTAGTTATATCATAATTAAATACAAAATAAACGCTCGAGGAGGTGTGAAAAATATCTCCATTAATAAATATAGTTAAGGTATGCAAATTTTATACGATAACCATCATTCGATGAATATCTAGAAGGCTAATTAACAATCGTGCATTTTTAACGCAATCAAAAAACTGGTTTTTATTTGTTAAAATTCACATTTTTTCAAAAATAAATTAGTTGTGCAGGTGCCATTTTATTTTAAAAATTTCAGCATCACTCGCTACTTACAATATTTGGAACAATTTAATGAGGCATCCACCAAGCATACGAATTCGTAAGGTCAGAAATTATATTTTTGAGATTTCTCTTTGGTATTTTATGCGAGACATAAAAAGAAACTTTCAGGTAGGTCGAGACTTTTCATCTCACGTAGGTACTTAGCCACTGCATGTGTTGAAAAATATATATGTATGCATCGCTTTCTAGTTATTTGTTGAACTAACTATAATCCTTTGAAAATGACGTACTTTTATGTGTTATAATTTCAGATTTACATTAGTTAGTAGTTATTATGCATAAATGTGTAAAAGTATATAAATCCAAATACATAATTCTCTTATGTACAAATATGTTGGAGTATTTTATTTTAATAATACTATAATGACAATACTTTTGGATCAATTTTTAGATACCTAGAAAAAAATATGGAAACCAGATTTTAGGTTTACCTTAATAGACCGAACAATAACCAACATTTTATATATACACCAAATGTTGAACACTCTTCCAGGCTCGTTTCTCACTTCTTTCATTTGAAAAATTGTGGTTTTAAGGTTGTCTCTAACACTTAACAGTTCCAAGATGAAAACACGATGCATATCATCATCATCACATGCAGTAAATATTATTAAACATCTTTTCCTTCTCAAGTAAGAGTTTTCCTCCTCAATAAGAGTTTCACTCTCAAGTGTAGATACCATCTAACAGATCATCATCTAATCGCAAAACACCAAATTTTCTTACACATTCCTCTACAATGTCTCCCCACAAAGTGTAAGCAGAGTTGAAACCTGTTTTTAACGCTGTTTTCATTATTCTCCTTAAATTATATTTAGATATTGTAAAAAAATATTTTGTGTACAATTTTCTTTGTAATATTTAAAATATACGTAGGTACATATTTAACTATTTGCTAATAAATGAACTTCATAACTTTTAAAAAATTAACTATTTTTAGTAACCGTCACTGATTATATTATTCATCGACTGATTAATTATCTGTTATGTTAATATATATTGCCTAGATATTTTTCAAGTTTTGATGGTTTACTTAACAATTTGGAGACGATTCTTTACATTCTAAAAAAAATGTTTACTGATGCTAAAATTTTCATTTCTTACCAGTAGTACAATCCAATATAGCAGTTTATACTCTCAAAATGTAATCTTAGACTTTTACTCCGCCGTTTTTTTTAATGTACGTTTTAAAAACAATTCTTTTCTCTCAGACCAGGTGTGCAGGAAGCCGTGAGAGGTATCTAGGACCTAGTACCTACCTGTCTATTATGATTTTATTCGGAATGTTCCTACACAATGAATTTTATTGTAATCCTTGCTCCAGATTTTTATTGTAGTCTGGATTCGAGCACTCCTGAAAGGTAGTTAAGTATTGTTTGAATTTTATACCGGCATTATTTCTACCGCAAGACTTTCTACATATCTAAATCTAGGATAAAATCTAAATATTGTTTATGTATTTAAAAACGTACGTTTTATTTTAATATTTCACATTTTACTTTGCATCAGATATATGTTTTACATAAATAATATATTTAAATAATTATAAATTGCATAAGTTCTACATTAATAAATGCATATTAATGTTTAATCATAAGTTTATTAATTAAAATATAATCTTTTTGTTTGTCATTTATCTCCATATTAGTATTAAATTAATTAATAGTAATAGTATAGTTTCCTACAGATACATATAAAAAATTGATGTTTAACCAACCAAGTTCTAAATTTGTCAAGTTATTTTTGTAATATTTGATATTAAATTATTTATTATATTATTTAATTAAAAAAACAGGTCCTTTTTCGGCATATTCATCTAATACAATTGAAATTTTGAATTTGAACGAAAATATTCTTATATTGATCAAGATGATTTGCCTTAAAAAAATTCGCTCGATCGAATATTATTTTGAGGCATTTTATTCTAAAGTATATTTTCGAGGTCCATTTCAATCACTGATCTGAGATGATTAAACGAACGAATCCATCCAACGTCCATGTAGTCCAACATCCAACGTTCAACTTGAACAATTGTTCAAACTGTTTAATTTCTTCGTGACAACACGCGGTGAAGGTTAAGACATTTTGATTCGGCGACAATAAGTCGTCGCGGCTCATGTCGCCATTGTACCCGCGCTGCGACGACTCATCGACAATATGAGCAACAACAATCGACATCCTGTGGAAGAGGGACTACAATAGATGTCATGTCATCTGACGAGATCCTTAACAATAATTTAATATCAAGATGCTTAGCATCCAGCCCTTGGTAGATACAAGCTACACTTATGAATTACTTACCGAATAATATCTAGGTGAATCAAACCATTTTATTGTTATTACTGAAATATTATTATCTTCATTAAAATGTTTTCAAGACAATCCGAACAGTACAAAAGTTATCTAATTTTAGACAGATTCTCAGTTTTGGTAAATGTATTATACAGTGGCGTGCAGTTACGCCTGCGCAGGGGCCCGGGCCCCAGGAGAGTGCCGAAATCACTGCAAATCACAGTATTACAATTATAAAATATTAGTTACGAACGTATAAAAAGGTACGGGTATCTTAAATTTAAATATGAAATAATTTAGTGATACCATTGATGCGTAGCAACTAGAAACTTCTCAATGGCCAAAAAGATAATCCCATTTTAGAAGAGCGATATTCAAACGATTATTTATACTTTATAATTACCCTTTAAGAGGTAGGTATGTATGTACCAGTCATGTGCAGTGAGCGTATTTAAAAATTATTTTTACGTGAACAAGCATCGAAATTTTTGGAAAAAGAATCGAAATTAAATCTTTAACTGCCAGAATAATACGATAGTAAAAATATGAGATGAATATTTGGTTTGCGATTTTTTTTCAAAATATATGTTTACATAAAAGTCATGTTTAAATGTAAATACTCACTGCACGCTCCTGATACCTACATAATAGTTTTTAAAATATATTAAAATCTAAAATAAACATTACAATTTTCTGATTACTTCTTTTAAGTGAAAAAATTAAAATAAAGCAGTTAAACAAAGTGTTCTGGTTTGCAATGGGATCCGAAACGTCGGCAAGAAAGGTCGTAAAAATATGGCATAATATCGCAGAAGACACAAATCAGAACATTCTTAAACAAAGTGTGTTCTTGGAAAGGCAAAAAAGGAGGAGGTAAAGGCACGATACATTTGCCCTGAGTTTCGGTAATTTATTACTACGCCACTGGTATCGTGTACCAACTTGTGTCATAGTTCTATGTGAAAGAGGGAGATACATGAAAAGGTTATGCAAATACACAAAAAGGAAATTCAGATTATATATCTTCAGATTGTGATTCACAAGTGAGTAATTTTTCTGCAAAGCCCCGCCTCCTACAAAGTCCCTGAATCTATTCAATATTCCCGAACTTGCAAAGTGAACCGGCGAACCAAAGTGGATGAAATATTAATAATCAAGATTTCAATATTAGATTAAAGATTAATAATTAAGATTTCACTTACAAATACATTACCTGTCTAGTCAGAACTCTCCGTTGAGTGAATCTCAATCAAATTGACGAAATTTTCTGAACAAGTATTGTTAAAACGTTAAATCTAATTTTTGAGTCTAAAACTTATAACATACTGTTATAATATCATTGGATTCCAATAACCTTATTTATTTATTTAATATTGTCGCAATACAGTATGCATAATATAAATTACTTCGGGACATACGTATGTACTAAAGTGGACTTGTTGAAGAAAGAACTAAACTGATTAATTAAATTTAAAAAATACCTTAAAGAATTGCGCAAAACATCAAAGTCTATATTTCTTTCTAATTTTGTAAAGCTACATATAGTAAGTACTATTTATAGTCGAATACATAGTCTCATTCGTTTTACATTTTTTTATGGATAAATGTTTTATGCCATAAACCAAAAAAGTATGTATGAGCTTTTTTATTAATCTTTATTACAAAAAAATTACATTACAATTTTATTTTTACAACATGATCTCGTACTTTATTACACTCATCCACAAACTACAGAATTATTTGTAAAAACTCATTTTTATTACACCCTGTCTTGTATGTCTCGCGTTCAACCCCTTGAGGCATTGTGTGCCGTACAAAGAATGGTGTTTTGGACAATTATTCGCGGAATGGCGGCAAATAATGGGTTATGTAAATCCATCGTTCCGACCAAACCAGAACGAGGCCAGCACTTGTGATTGAATCGTCAAAAGCGCAATACCGGGTGACCAGTTTCGTTGTAGGGGTGGAGTCGAGAATTCTGAATACGATTTTTATAAGTAAATATATTTTAAAAACCAATTAAATTAATCAAATAGAATGATATACAGAAAAAATCTTTATATCGAAAAAATATTTGGATATCACTGGTACATGAACCCAAAACTTTTCTTTTATATGTTAATTAAAATAAAGTTTACTTATTTTAATTTACACCAAATTAAAAATAGTAATACATACACATTATATCTATAACCCACTTAAATATAGAATTTTGCCAACTTATTCGGAAACAATTTTAGGAATTTAGAATGTTAGTCATATGTGTTTTCTCAGAATTAAAGTTATTTAGAGTAAATTTAAAAAACTCATAATGCACACAAAGTAACTGCTATAACAATCAATAACATTAAGGTTTAAATATTCTAATCCGTCAAACTGAGCCAAATAACATAATCTATATTATTAATGGATTCGTCGTTAACATTGTAGAGATTAGTCATGATGATCATTAAATTGGATGAAAAACATAAACTATGTTACCTTTACGTGACTTAAATATTAATTTTATATTTTACTACTTAAGTTTTAAGAGTAACAAAATCTCTCATCGACAGGTGAAGTATCAGACTAACCATGTACTTTCATATATAGAATTTTTACATTGCTTAGATGAAAATACAAATAATTAGCTGACATTACCGGTATAAATATGACAATAACGGGAATATTGAGAGAAGATGAATAGAGTTACTGAAAGTAATATTGTTAAGCAAATTAATACCCTAAATCATACTTTATATAATATACCTTTTAATTTCTACATTTTTTTAAATTATGAATTTTATTACTTCTTCGCGCGACGGGACGGAGAAGTTTAATGAAAAGCATGCTTATTATCCATGACGTGGTTCACGAATTCAGAAAAAGTACTACTAGTTTGACAACGATGATGTTCTTACAATCTTATATTGAAATTTTTAGATATTTGACCGATGTATTTACTATTACAATCTCCGCATGAAATTGTACCAAATTTTACCTAATCAATTTTACTTTAACGGTTTAATCGTACGTTTGATTAAAAATTGAACACAATCCCACAGCTACACCCCTATGGATAGACACGTTTGATCATTATCTGTCTGTGTATTCAGACACCTGAGCCTTTTAAGGCTTTTGTGGACGATCGCACCGAACCTGCCTCCCCTGGAGTTGGGGTCACCGGATCCGCTGCTGGGGGACCGGCCCATTGTGCAGCCTCTTCCGAGATTCTAAATCTGTTGACAGCCTCGCAGCGGGAATTTTTAAATTAATTACAATATTTTTACGATTACGCTTCCTATAAATTGATTTTAATGTGTAATATAATATTTTGTGGTCAAGTAAACATTTCGGTTAGGGGATGTTCACGGGATTCGTTACGCTGAACAAAGTAAATTTGGAAGTACATATTAAGTTAACTAAGAAAGTAAACTATTTCTTTAATTCCCCACTGCAAAGGCTTCCTAGACTAGCAAACAGTTACGAGTAACTTGATGTCTTTGCCGATAACCGTATATTATTCAACATATATTAAAAGGTGTATTGAAAGATTACTAGTAGTTGTCGAATTGGACTTAAATAATTGATTTGTATTTGTATGTATATTTTTTATTATATTATGACTTTCAAAGCTTAAGCTGTTGCTTTTCATTCCACATTATTACTTTTTTTGTTTTTGAATTTCTATTATATTATGTTTTTGCTTGTTATATACTTGCTTCTTACTTTATATTATATTTATCTTTATATATTTGTATCTGTATTTTAAGTATGTCATTAGTTTTATGTCATTAGGTTCACATGTTATTATGTTTACATGTTATTATTATTTTTTCTTTAAACTATATATGCCATTAATGTACACTTTACATTAAATGAATAAATAAAAAAATAAAAAAATTTAAAAAGTTGTAAATCAAAAGTCGTGCTTAAAGATTCTGTACTCGTAAGTATATATTTTTAATGCATTCGCATTTAAACCGTTTTCTTGCATTTCGTATTCAACAATAGATAAAATAGAAAGTAAAAAGATTACTTTAGCATTTTTAAATCTTTTGAAATTAAGAATTTTCTTGTTTCTTACGTTATTTATGTGAAAAAAAAAATTAACACTCTACGATGAAAAGAGTTTAGTATAATTGTTAAGATGCCCAATGAGTTAATTCACATTTTTTTAGCATTACTATCATTTTATTATTCACATCATTCGTGAATAGAGTTTATTGTATTTATGATGTTATATCATTAACTTTGTGTTTGGCCGTTTATAAAATTTCCAAAAATTAACAAATTTAGTATAATTAACGTTTTATTTTTAGTCGTTTTTACATATTTAAGTCATGGAATGATTGTTGTGCGTCCGTCCTTACGAAGATAGAATGATTTTGAAACCAATTGACATTAAAAATAACTGATGTGCTGTATACCTACAATTTGTTTTTTTTTTTGAGGTAAACATTTTTAACTGCGCTTAAGTATTTTTTCTTTTGAATTATTATTTTTTATGCATTCCTTAAGGCACAATTTTAAATTACTTTAGACGGCATAACTAGGACGCTTAATTTGTAGCTTGGGAATGCAAACTTTAATATATTTTTTATTTCATTCAATACACCTACTAGACACATTATATAATCATGAAACTGTTTTAAAATGCATATTTATACATTGTACCTATACTCCTCTTCTATACACAAGTCTTTTAACTCTCATAGAGACAGTAAAATAAATATTTCCCATATTTGAAATGTTGATTGATACATACATATTGTAAAAAGAACAAATTTAATATAAATAAAAATAATCATAATAAATCAAATAAAAACAGAATCATGATGACGTCACGCACAGTTTAACATCCTGTTGTTGTTAGCTGGAAGAAGTGTGAAATCTCCTGAAGAAGGGATTCTACATTCTTCGCTCCAATTCGCCTGGCGTACAAAGGCTATAAAGTAGGGATCCACGACAAAGAACTCCTAAATACTCGAACCATCACGCTTCGAGGACAACGGAGAAATAGTCTTACTTATCACAACAAAAGGGTCTCGCTTCTCAAAAAAAGTTCCAATTGCTGATATAATTATAATTGAGCTACCGATTTCGGAAAATATTTTTTCCCTAATTAAATTTTTACACAATTTATGATGTTATCATTATTTTAATTACAATCCAAATTGTTTGTATAAGTTTCGCAGTAATATGCATGTTTCGTTAGCACTCCTTCATCTCTGCCTACCCCCACGGGGAAACAGCTTGATGGTTAATAAATAAACCATTACGATATCCTTTTTTATACCAAAGTTTAATATTTATTATATTTTTTAATTTTAAAAAAATATGTAAAATTATTGAACTCAAAAATAAAACAATATGCTACAGGTATACGAAGCCGGGACCTCTAATTTATTAATTGAATGCTTATCAATCAGCCTTTTTCACCTCATTATTTTCTTTGATCTATCATAGCCAATGTTTCTTCTAAGGTGTGCGGCCGCAAATTTATAAATATTTGTCCACACAGATGTTCCCAATCACCGCACACAGAAAGAAATATGCGAAACTAGGTTTAGGATTCCCTTAATTGACCGTTAATGACCATTATTGTATTAATGATTATCCTGTTGGACCCTAATGAGATGAAGTACCAAATCGGGGAGGAATATTGTGCAATTAACCCATAGGTAATTATTTTCCAATTAGGTCTGTACTTTCTTAAGCGGTATAGTAATTTATGAATGCAAAAAATGGTGCATATTTTGTACAAAATTTATTACTCAGATAAGTCCGCCACATAATAGATAAATTATAGGGAAAGTTGATCATGGCTGTAATAAAATATTTTCTTCTAATATAAATAAAAAAAAATTACAAATGCATGCTGCTTCTTTTGCTTATATAGGGATATTACTTACATTTTGAAATACAATAATATAGTAAAATATTCGTTACATTCAGCGTAAAATATTGTTTTAAAAAATTTAAACATAAAGTTAATAAACATCGTTTTACAAAGATTAAGACAGAATTACGTTTTAAAGAATCCCGACATTATCATAAAACGTTAATTATTTTTTTTTATATACCATTTTTTTATTGTCAGTCATAACAATTTGACTCCTATATTTTGTGAGGTTACGCCGTAAGGGTCTTGGCATCCCCTTTAAACTGCCTCACTTCTCCCCTTTGTTATCCAGAAGTTGCAGCTCCTGAATAGTCCAAATATTTTACAATGCATAATAATGTATTTATCTTTTGTGAATATCTATTGTGGTCTTACGAACGTGCTCAAGTCTATGGTAACAGACAATGCCCAGGACCGAAGGATTGTTGAATGAAAAATATCACAATCATAAAAAATATCGAAAAAGTATCGGATTATATTTTTTGGTTTTTGTTACTTGGCCTGAATTTTGTTCTTAGCCATGCTTTTTCAAGTTAATATTATGAATAATATAACTAAATTATAATATACGATGTGAAAATTAAGGGCAACAGGAAAAGATTGCATCCATGAAAAACTAGGCATGAACAGTTAAAAGTTTCAAAAACTGAACACACCCTATGCACACCGAAACTCATCATAACACATACATAAACAGACACACCATGCAAGCGGGCTATTAATAATGAAAAATATTGTATTTTATAAGTTTTCTTGCTTGTACATTCTTATTATGTATAATTATTACTCCCTTTATATTAACTCGTGGCGTCCGCTTGCTTGCCGTCAACAAAAATTTGGATCGATTTTTGACCCTTTTCCCGTGATCCAATCGAGCTGAAACTTGGCAAGCAGACTCGTGGCGACGATCAAGAAGATCTATCAAATTTTCTTTAAAAAAATTAATAATTATAGTATAATTTCGGATTTTTAGAAATTTTATTGGTTTTTTCAAA
>JADDOH010015182.1:0-21120 GCA_016648135.1 Agrypnia vestita
AGTTATATTCATTTTTTTGGACATTCTATTCTCTAAGACATTTAGAAATTTGAGACAAAAACTGTAAATTTGTTTTAAAATGTTAATTATTATTTTTGCTTTTATTAGACCTGAAGGACTACATAGCCGCGCCTTGATAAGTGGCGCCATCTACAAACTTGTCGGCGCAGTGGGATCGTGTCGGTGCATACATTGTGAAGACATTATATATTTAAAGCTTTGCACTTGCCTGTATTATGAATACTTTGCATGTTGTATGTAAGAATTATATAGATACCTGCAGAACGAGGATGAGACGGAAATGCAGTTCAGAAAATGACTTTTCTAGAACATTTCCTGTAAACAATCGCTTGTGATCACGTTGGCGATAATTGTTTTATTTGTAGCAGTTCGAAATAGTTGGAACGTGGACATCATTTAATTGACGGGGAATCAGCATTTGTTATACATTAAAACAAACAATTTTTCACAAAATAATTTTTTTATATTACTCATAATTTAAGTTACTAAGTTAAGTTAAGTATAAATTAAATAATGAGAAAGAAAAAGATAGTTTATTATACGTTTAGTCTAACTATTCTGTGATTCTTCGTTCCTGACAATGGGTGACAAAGGTAGGTATCTGTTAAACTATTTTTCCACGTATATAATCTTTTTTAGCATTTTATAATGATTTGATGATTTTTTAGCGCCTTTAGAAGTGGTGAGTTATTATATATAATGTTTTACTGTGTGTGTTTTTTAGTAATAATTTCAAATTGCAACGCAAGCAAAAGCTTGCAAATCTGTCCAGTTATTTTCTGAATTGATAAATGTTTTTATTTGTTATCTCTTTTGGTATTTTATTGTATATTTGATGTCGTTGTGCAAAATATTGTTTTAAATTTCGGTACGATTAGCTTTCTGTTTTCTTGCGTTTTGGAGTGCTTTGAATGTGAAATTTACGAGTCAGTTTTATTGTTGTGTTGGTGTACTGTTACACATGATGAACAGCTTTTTAAAAATATATTTAACTTAAACTCTATGAATAGTGGTTCAGATTTGTGCAGCACCACCCCATCCTGTTATTCCTCATTCTATATGACTTTGGCGTAAGGCGAAGTAGACGTTTTCCGAATAGAATATGCTACAATTTTTAAGAACGATATTTGCGAAAGTAAAGATCGATGAACATTGAAACTTTCAGTGTTTTCTATTGACGACGCGTCGTCTAAATAAATAGGCGGCGTTCGTATTCCAGTGGCCATGACTTTGACATGACATGAGTTCCCGTTGTTCGATTCCCGTCGAGGCAACAATACATCATGTAATTTTCTCAGGCCTCGGTGTGTTTGTGATCTGTTTCGGTACAGTGATTGGGCCTTATGGCCTCTTGGAGTTATTTTATAATATATTAAGCCAGATGTTGGGTACAATGCGACGCCGACAATCACGCGCAGACAACTGCACGCACGGCTAAAAAGGCGCATAACAACCATCGACATCAGCACGTAGACAATTAATAGCGCGCACAATGAAACAACGAAATTAAATATAATGAAAAAAAAAAGATTTTTTAACCTGATGTAACCTAACCTCACTTATATATCATAACTTAATTAACTTATATATAACCGTTATATTCACGAACCGTTCGTTACATTAAGTTATTATTTACTTTTCAGCTTTATGAAACATTAAATGAAAAACACGGGAATTAATGTCATCATCTACTTTTGTATTGCTGTCGGCACGCAGTTGTCTTGCGCGCAATAATTGTCGGGACACCATCTTAACATAAATAGTTTAATAATCGCCCTGGACTTTGTCAATTGACTAGACATTAAAAAATATTACGCTCTTTGATATTCCATTTTTAAAAAACTGATATCCACTAGGTTCTCGGTTCTCACATGTCCATGAATATAATTTATTAATCCGAGCCGGGCTTTGCGGATTCAGCCTATCTAAGTACCTACTTCCCACACATTCAATAATAATTCAATTCGATATCGGAAGGTAGATACCGACGAACTATTGTGTAAATTTGAAAACATGGTTTTTACAGCGTAATTATTGACCAGCTTTCAGCTAGTTAGTAATGGAAAATATTGCACAGCCCCCATTGTCATCAGTAGGTACCAACATTTATTGACATTTATGGTAGTAATTCGAATTTTTTTTTCCGATTCTGATAGATGGTCCTTGCGAAAATTTGCCATAATAAGAGTGTAGACATTTTTAAAATTAGATCAAAAACAAATTTGATTTTTCCTGGCGTAATAAAGCGTCCTGATAACAATAAATGATGTCAAATTTTTGCAATAGCAAGTTTAAAAGTAGTTATTTTAGGTCAAAAACGATACATTTTTGACACTAGAAACCCTAGAATATGAATGTTTGATGCTTGAATAATCATTCACCATAGATTAGTAAAAAGTAATATATACGCAAAACATAGACAATGGATTATTTAGGTAGAAGCGTCCGTGTCTAACCCAAAAAAATATTCATTAAAGAAAAGTATATTACGTTGTGTTATGGTTTGGTGGCAAGGCTGTCGTGGGGGCGTTCCACGGGTTTGTGCTCCCGTATACTCGCCTGCTACGGCCACCAAACTATAACTCGTTGTGTTATAGTTTGGTGGCCAGGCAGTCGTGGGGGCGTTCCACGGGTTTGTGCATCCGTATACTCGCCTGCTACAGCCAATCAGAGTTTTAATTCGTTGTGTTATGGTTTGGTGGCAAGGCAGTCGTGGGGGCGTTCCACGGGTTTGTGCTCCCGTATACTCGCCTGCTACGGCCACCAAACTATAACTCGTTGTGTTATAGTTTGGTGGCCAGGCAGTCGTGGGGGCGTTCCACGGGTTTGTGCATCCGTATACTCGCCTGCTACAGCCAATCAGAGTTTTAATTCGTTGTGTTATGGTTTGGTGGCAAGGCAGTCGTGGGGGCGTTCCACGGGTTTGTGCTCCCGTATACTCGCCTGCTACGGCCACTAAACTATAACTCGTTGTGTTATAGTTTGGTGGCCAGGCAGTCGTGGGGGCGTTCCACGGGTTTGTGCATCCGTATACTCGCCTGCTACAGCCAATCAGAGTTTTAATTCGTTGTGTTATGGTTTGGTGGCAAGGCTGTCGTGGGGGCGTTCCACGGGTTTGTGCTCCCGTATACTCGCCTGCTACGGCCACCAAACTATAACTCGTTGTGTTATAGTTTGGTGGCCAGGCAGTCGTGGGGGCGTTCCACGGGTTTGTGCATCCGTATACTCGCCTGCTACAGCCAATCAGAGTTTTAATTCGTTGTGTTATGGTTTGGTGGCAAGGCAGTCGTGGGGGCGTTCCACGGGTTTGTGCCCCCGTATACGCCTTGTGTCAAAATCTTATTAAAAATAAAAATAACTCGCATGACACAGAATCCAACACAAAAAGAATCGAATTTTAAATATCAAATAATGTGCATAAAACAACAAATATTTTTGGGAATAATAATCTCCAAATTCAAATATTTAATGATTTTTTCTCAGCTAATGCGGGACATTCATTATACTGCATGGCAATCTGCGCGCTGGCATAATGCAGGATTGTGGATATAGTTAACATGAAAGATAATGTGGGCCTTCTTATGGTAAAAGTGATTTGGCATTTTCTATGAATAAAACAGCAAAAACATAAATTTTCTATGGGCATTTATTTATGGCGTGAAGTGTCAAAAATGTATCATTTTTTAACTTAAAATAACGATATATATATTTTTAAGAACACATTCATATTTGTGAAGTTGTAATTTTTCCGAACAAAGTTCTGTGAAATTTTTAAATCAAATTAATTAATCAATTAGAAAGATATACAGAAAAATCTAATTCACGAAAAAATATTAGGTTACTACTTAGTGGTCAGAGCACCGGCCCCGGAAAGGAGGTGACCTGGGTTCGAATCCCAGTAGTAACCTAATATTTTTTCGTGAATTTGATTTTTCTGTATATCTTTCTAATTGATTAATTAATTTGATTTAAAATAACTGCTTTAAAACTTGCTAGCGCCAAAATTTGACTTAATTTACGTAATCAGGACGCTTTATTACGCCAGGGAAAAAAAATAACGTAATTGGTGTCACGTTGCCAATCCTAACTGTAGCCCTATTTTTTCTTTATTTTAATAAATTCACTGGACAGAAATTTAATTTAAACACCATTTTTAATTCACACTATTTCACAATTAATCACCGTCTGTGGAACACTTTATTATCGCTTACTTGAATATTCCCACACAGGTTCTCAGAGAATTAACGTCAATTCGCATGTAAGTGGTTATACTTATTTTTAACGCCAGTTAGGTACTTCGCTTAATTTGTTGTCGCTTGTAAAGCATGGTACGGTAAACGTCAAAATAAACATGATCCGCCGCGGCACTGGCTCCGCATTTTATACGTAACATGTTGGTTTTTCGAACCTCTGAGATTATTCTATAGATTTTTATTGTTTTGCAAGAATGTTCCCGACGCTTTCAGACGTTTCCAGAGTGTTGTAGGGCGTCACCTGTTGGGTACATGTGTACATGCAGTTGACAATACTATCAATAATGTCTTCAGAAATAAATTTGTGCCATTAAAAATAAAAGTGGAGTAACCACACTACCTATGATGAAATATACTAACGACACTTCAGTAGCATTATTATCACTCAGCGTTTTTAAAAAGTGACAACGTACCTACTTGAATACTTAATATTTTCAGGAAGGAACATTATATTCGTATTAATAATTTATCCATTTAATAATTCATATGTGTAATAAGCACAATAATTAACATGAAATTAGAGGGAGGTATACCAAGCGTGAACGATAGCCGGCACCTTCAAAATGTTTGCCGATAGAGGTGAAAATACAACACAAGCTAAAATGGATACAACGCAAATACGAGTAGCGTTTTCGAGACAAATTTTCCTGGAGTACCTAAACATATTACATGTTATAAATCAATTATGCACGAAAAGTGATCATAAATACCCGAATAGTAATGAAAATAGATTGACGTCGTAATTTTGATAACACGGGGAAAACGAGATTCTACTGTTACCGAAATTCGTGTCATTTCGTGATTTGCCGGAGTACAGAAAATAATATTTGCATAGTTCAATTTCAGAAACTGAAATATTTGAAAAGTGTTTTAAATTGACGGCGGTTCGTGTTTCGAATGGGCCATTGGATATTCCGTATCGCTAATTTATGAAAATTTTATGTAGTTAAAGTTTTAAAGCATCTCGCTTTCCTTTCGTATTAAAATTTTTAAGGAATAAATTGTATTAGATTGATATTTAAAATCCAGCTCTCGGACGTATTCTGAAAATAATACGATTGTACGATAATAAATAAGAAAATTGTTATTTGATGATTTTTAGTTACCCTGACACCTAAAACTAGAGAAACGTCAAGACGTCTGTCAAATGACAATATTTTTATCATTGTGACGAAACTATTGAATTTGAATTACTATTTCAATTTTTTGGAGTGTGTGTGTGTGAAACAAAACGATTTTTACCAACTTTTGAAATAATATCACGACTCGTCCCGATTATAATAATTTCGTTATATGTCTGTCCGTCCGTCCGCGTAATGTCCGTAATTTCGTTCGAATTTACGGCTAAAAAAACAAATTCAGAACGGCCGCAGATGGGGCTCGAATGCCGAGACTTAGGGAAGACGCCACCACCGTATGTGTGAGATGTTTGAAAAATAGACTACATATTATATAAAACTTAGCAAAGACGCGAACAATTGATTAATAAACGATATCTTCGCAGTCTGTGGCGTCTCCTGCTGTGGTGTAGTAGTGGCAAGAGTGCCCGACTCCCACCCAGCTCGGGTTCGATCCCCGCTACCGGAATTTTTTTTCTTCTATTGACTATTTTACGATGTTTTTTTTTCGAATTTTATTTTACGAATTTTTTTACGGTTTAAAAATTAAAAAAAAAACTTTTTCCTTAGGAACCGACATGTAAAAGTACTGTCATTTTTGTTGGATTACGGCTAGTTTTATGTAATATTCATCAATACCTTATATTTTAGACAAAACTCCAGATTGCAAAAACTGGTTTGCGTGAAGATATAAATATCGCTTTGACGTCAAATAAACAGATCTTTTCTAAGAAAACCCTGACATCGTGCAGGGCATTAATTGATGAAGTACCTATTTTAATTTAAAATTGTTTATATGCCATTACTGCACAACTGTTGAATTTTAAAAAGTGATATTGTACTATAGTTTATGTAAAAAATGTTATAAAAACATGTTTATAAAAACACGGGATGCAATTTCTACTTCCTGCCTTGGATTTTTAATGACAAGTATTTATGAATGCCTTGTACTCCAAATATCCTTCAATCAAAAATACTAATTAGACCACGAAGACTCGCAACTACTTGCCAAAGGATTCATCTAAAATTGCAAATTTCGTAAATTAATCAAGTAATTGTAAAGGCATAAATAATAACGTCCCGTTCATTTTGGGTGTTGGGCTGGTAATTAATGAATAAGGATAGCTATCGTAAATCTACGTCTATTTTTGAGTATTATTATAACAATCACTAAAATAACAATTTTGTTATTTTCAGAATACGGCGGATTTTGAGTGTAGATTGAGGAAAGAGTATTACTCGCATAGAAAAACACCTTAGAGTACAAATATAAACATAAATCTAATTAATTAAATGACTATCACGCCGCAGGGGTCGGGAGGATAGAACGCCACACTCTTCTGTCTTGGCACACTTGCTTCTTGTACTGTTATACATCTTATCATGCACTCTGTTTTGTGGTTAAAGCTTTTAAAAGGGCCGTCCTTTAATATTTGATATATATTACCATGCCAGGTCTTCGGCGGATGCCCTCTGTTTCTGTTACCTTCAACACTCGCCTCGTATATCATATCATCGCTCATATGCTCCACACATGACTAAACCATCCCAGCGATCCTTTCTTTATTCTTTCTACTACGCTACAGCCAGCATTAAATTCACCTCTAATATACAAATATCTGAGACACTTTTATGCAAATCTCAAATCATTTGACATTTTTTTAAATTGACTGTACGAAAGAATGTAAAGCTGATCTTAGCATAAGTAATAGAATTAAAAAAGGGTCGCTCAGATGGTTTGGGCATGTGGAGCGAATAATGAGGAAAGAATGGTAAGAAAGATATATAATGCAAGTGTTGATGGCGCCAGAAAGAGAGGGCGACCGCGGAAGACGTGGCATGACCAGATCAACCAGATACTGGAAGATGGTCCCGTTAGAAGCCTCAACAACCGGCGAGCTTGCATGCGAAGTTGTATGAATGTGGATGAGGCGAGACTTGTATATCAGGACAGAAGAGTGTGGCGCTCTATCCTCTCTGACTACCCCCCACGGAGAAACGGCGTGATGGTAAGTAAGTAAGCAAGACTGTATGTAATTAATTCTCTTAGTTCTATAAAAATAAGTTTACGACGGAGTTTACTACGATTTTTGCATTCTCCAACAACCCGTTTTCATAAATATATATGGTTTTTACGAAAGATTACTATAATCCAAGTTGACATGGCTAACCCTTAGGCGATGATTATTTTGGTCGCTAACTTTTTTTTTTATAAAAAATTAGCGCCGCCTAGGACACTAAAAACGATTTTTTGGCCACGGCCTGTCGATTAAGGCTTATATTTTATTAATTATTATAAATAATGTCCAGTTTATTACTTTTATATAATAACAAAGGTTCTATCTAAGTTATTGCTTTAAAAAAAATGTAGTCTAGAGTAAATATTCTGAATAATAAAAAAACACATTTTCGTAAAAAAAAACGCCGAAATGAAATGATAAATCTTTAATTTTTCTTAATTTATCCGGTAATGATTTGATTTTTACAGATGGATTTCTGCTTTGATAATAAGTCGAAAATATTCAAGCAACCATGACCTAATAATTAAGGAGATATGCGACATCAAAGTTAGCTTTTTCTTCAATATTTCTGACTCATATTTTGCAAAACGTTGGACTATCATTACAGTAACTAACTACTGTTACTAACTAACTAACAGGAGAATACTGCGTTAATGAAGGACTGTTCTGAAACAAGCACCACGTCCAAAAATCCTACGCAACCAACAACAAGCAACAAATAAATTGAGCGAGTCTTGTAAAATAATGACTACGACGTTACGTAATTTTGTCTGTTATAATTATTTTTTACCCATCTTTTAAATGTCAAAATGCGCCGACCCAGAGAAGCGTAAATTTCTTCCCCCGGGAGTAACATCCCATCTGGTCCAACGTCACCTTGACCCCCTCCCCCGACTCCAGGACCAGGGCGCTGGGTCAATATTGGGCAGGACCTCCCGCACAGTGAGGAAGGAGGCTTCTTTCAAATTCTTATTTGGACAAGTTTCGAGGATGGATCTCGAGAGACAATGCCGGGCAGAGTATGATGCGTTGTTCAACATTTCTTTGTAAATGCGACGGGGGACTCGTGAAGGACAAAACACATAGATGACGACGTTGCAAGTGGAACATTGTCTTGAGTGTAACAAAAACCAATCTCAAACAAAAAATATTCGTTTGATGTTTTTTCCACGGGCAACAAGCACGATGGCAGTATTAAAGAATTAAAGAATAAGTGATTTTAGAGAAGAAAATATCCATTTTGAATATACACATTGAGATTAAAAAGATTTTTAATGAAATAAAAGCATAAAATTCTGCATTCGGCCATTTTAATTGAAACAACGATCAGAGCGAACGTCACGCCTAAGTAACCATCACCGTGTCTCAGACACAATGCAATGTTTACTTAGGCTTGACGTCACGTAGATGTCATGACACCTGCAGATGGATGAAAATGCAATTATTTGCGTAAAAACTTAGTTTATTACTGAAATAATGTTATTTTCGGTAATAGTAGACGTGTACCTATATTAAAGAAGGTTATTTCAAACTTTTTGACTTCGGATTTGCACAATTCCCGCGGTATTTGGTATGGTGAGACGGACATCAGGGTACGTCTTCTGGAAATGTAATATACATATACATATATTGTTGTCATCGATATATTATGGAATCCCTCGTAATATATCGATGTCGACAATAACATGGAAACCTCTAGCATCATCATTCATACTCTCGTATTATCTACAACCTTCGAGAGACGCCTGGAACAGCCTAGAAGCGACGGGAATCTTCTCCTAAACACTAGAATAATGCAGGAAGTTCGAAAAACTAGCGTTTGGGTATAAATAGCGGGGCTACGCCGCGGCGAGAGTTTTTGTTTTTGACATTTCAATCGGTGCGAAGTACGCACGGGACGACGACCAGTGTGGTCGGTCAGTCGTGGAATTTCGGGGCAATTGGTATCGAGTGAAATAATTCGAGCGAGTTCTTATCGATAGTGGCGAAATAAATAAGTGCGACTTGTATGTGCGATTAGTAATTTTGTAATCATATTTTTCTTCGGGATTTTACCAGTTCATATTCTTTTCGCGTGTTATTTGTGACGTGGAAGAACCAAAAAGACTTCTTGAGATATCTGCAAAAGAAAAGACGGCGACACGAAGATCCTTGTGACCGGACAATTTTGTTGAAGAGGATAAATAGTCTACAGGTCAGTGGTCATTTGTGGCGTATTTGGTTTACTCATGTATGTTCTTCAGAGAGAGAAAACGTAATTTGACATTTTTTTGCATTATCATATTGAGAGGTATTAGTTGAATATTAAATTCACCCAGTGGATGGCTATTTACACGCCGTCCGCCCGCACTGATACAACCAGCCATAATAAAGAGTTCATAGTCGATTTATAAATTGCGAAATAGTGTGGTTTCAACACTAGTGTTAAATCTAATTAGTGTTCAGTGGCCTTGCCCATTTAATAATTAATTATTTACTAATGAATGAATCACTAATTAATTCCGACAAATTAGCAATTCATTTGTTTTCATTTGTCTTCCGAAGTCACGGCCCGTAACAATACTTAACAGGCAGGTCTTAATTATGAATCGAAAATATTTAAGAAAAAATATTCCAATATCAATAGTTATAAAGACAAGCGACTTCAAAGTATTTTTTCCAATATATCTGATTTATTTTCTTTAAAACGTTGGATCATCATTAAAGTAACTTATATCGAATATTAAAAATTCATTTATTTTAATAAATTAAATAAAATGATGAACTTTATAAATATCAAATATAGATAAATGAATCAAATTAAATTCCAAAGAAAAAAAATTAAAATATCTCCATGCTTTGAATAATTTTATTTGAATAAAAATTATTAATATGGTAAATGTACCGATACTTAAAATATTCTAGAGAGCCGAGCTTTATCTAGCCAATGCATCCAATTTTTTTTTTTTCAATTTCAATTTTTATTTATTACATAATATGTACATTACAAACATTGTGTTCAATGCATACATATTATTAACTTACATCTAAAAATATACATATACACATATACATACACATCCATATACACATATACATAAACACATATGTATACATACATACACATATACATATACATACATACGTACACACACATATACATATTGTGTATTAAAATACTAATTTATTATTAAACAATTATTAAACAATTAAAAGTGACCTGTACAATCTGGTCAAAGGTGTAGGAGAATCCTGCTTCGGAAAACCCCCTCAGACACATGGAATATATCAATATCCAAAGCGATCTTGTTCAGCATAGCTGTAGCTTTTCCAACAGGCATAACCATCGGCAGGTTGGTCCTGTATATTGGAATGTGAAACAATCTATGCTGACGATGTCTAAGGTAATTATCAGGAACATACAAACCAATGCTCTGCATAATTTCAGTATTGTCGATCATACCGCGCAACAATCGATAAAAATGTGTAATCAAATACACATTCCTTCTAGTCTCTAAACTATTGTAGCCAAGCATACCCTGGAGAAACTCGGTTGGGTAAAGCCAAGGATAATGCCCGTACTCTCTCATGTAGAGATATCTCAGAAACTTCTTTTGGACTTTCTCCACCATAAGAGAGTACTTGAATGTACAATGAATCACATTGGACTTTCTCCACCATAAGAGAGTACTTGAAAGTACAATGAATCACATTGGCGCATTGGCATTGGCGCAGATACGCCACTGTTGTGATCTATTGTCTGCCCATGCAGCGAGCCAATTTTTTTCGTTTGAACAGATATTTCGTTTACCTATTATTATATTAGGAATATATAAGTTTTATTTAGAAAATAAAACAATGACAATACCCAATACTCCATTAGTACGCACGCGATTTGCCTGGTAATTTCTTGTCATCACACCAGAACATTTACCTACCTTAATGATATTATAAATGATTCTTCCCTTTTCTTAATCTTTATTTTCTACAATTTGATTAAAATTATTGCCGGCATCCACGATACGAGACTCAATGAGATATGTCTCAGAGATTTAGACGATATCAATATCGTATTCGAGAATTGAATCTTTGCTCCGGGATAAACTCAAAACGTTAGATAGACAGAAAGAGAAAAACTCAAACTCGTTCATGATGTTTGATTTAATTGCATGTACAAACTACATCTGCAACAAGTTATTCAGAAAAGTTAGATGAACAGAAGGCATTTTAAATTGTAAATATTTATACTTTTTTAATTGCGACAGTAAGTTACAAATCCACCCAACTAACAAACGGAATATATGTGGAAAATGGAATGATATTTGACGTTTGACGTACAGCAATCTAAAGGGTGATAAAGAGATAGACTTTTAGACAAATCTTTGAAACTTGGTATACCCAGAGGATTACGAAAGCGTAGAGTTGTTTCCAAATAATCTCATAATAGGTACCTACCTATTTTAGAAATTATTTGCAGTCGAAAAACCCAATCTCCTAAAAAGGAATCTCAAAAAACAAAACATTGTTTTATATACAGTAAAAAAAAGTACGAATTATAAAATTCTCTACAATTAAAAACAAATAAAGAAAATAATAAACAAAATGTTATTCTATCAACAGCTATTTATTTATTTATAAAAATAAATTCACTTTAATTTACAAATTATTAATCATAAAAAATATATCCAGGTATTTCTATATTATATGGAAATACAGGATATATTTTTTATGTAGTTGTTTTACAGAAAGGCATAAAACCTTGTTATGTAATATTATCACGTACCAAGTGGATCCTGCGTCTCAAAGAACGTTTATAAAAAGCAAAAAACATTGAGATTAAGTGGCGAATTGGAAGTAAAAGGACGAAAATAAGGTATTTGAATAATTGAACTTCTCATAAAAATCAGAAATCTTTAAAACATTTTTTTTGCATAATTCTATCTTCATGTGTGGGATATAAAAGCAAAGGCAGCAATATCCAAAATATTAAAAATGTTTTGAATTCAGTCGCCGAGGATAACTAATTTAAAATGTACTGAATTCTAGATTTTATGCGTCTAGTACTTCCAAAGTCATGTTTTCTATAAAGTTATAGGCTATGTTTCTTATTTAATCTTCAATTCAATTATAAATTAGTAATCCCCCATGACTTCATCATTTTTTTTGTTGATATTGCTACCTTTTCCTTTCATGCCCCACATATACTCAAATGTATGACAATTTCATTTCATTCCTTTCACCAAGTAAGTAATACTAGTTTGATGCTTATTCGTATAATTAATATTTTGTGGCCATAAATATAAAATATTTAAAAAAATTTAATCCGTGCTCATATTAATAAATGTATGCATAAGTAGGATTTGAATATCGTAAAAATCACACGTTATTAAATTTGTAAGCCTAGTGAGAGGTTGAATAATAAAAACGCCGAGTTTCATATTTTATGATTATGAAATGATATTCGATGAAATAAAATTACGATAAAATTGCGTTATATTATACTAGCGGTAAAACCAGGAACGGCTTAGTCGAGGATTCAAATAATAAGGATGTAGGTAGGTATGTAAAAGTTGATCCAGTAGTAGTGGAGTGGGATGACAATTTTTTCTCAGAATATTACAGTGCAACTGAAAAAAAATTGTATGTCGTATAATAAAATACACTTATGGTTTGTGTTTTCTGCTTTTCTTTTACCGTGTTTCTACGACCTTTCTGGCCGACGTTTCGGATCCCATTGCAAGGTCTATCATCAGAACTAAGGAGGAGTAAATTATACAATTTTTTTTTTTGTAAAGACCGAGGTCTAGTTAAGGCGATCGTCTAGCAGAATGAGCAAATTTCACCATTTTTTCTCATATCTTCTCTTGCGTTTTTTATCACATTTTTGTATGGAAATAACTCATTTTAATATTTATTCATCAGGTTACATATATTTTAAATACGAATATCTTATTAAAATGTCACAAAATAAATTAAATAATTGATTAATAAATTACCAAACCTTCGATGTTTTAAAAATGAAGAAAATTGCTCCACTTTGTGGGCCTTTTATGACTGAACGGCCTGTTGAGATGTCTTTTTTATCCAATAATATTACAAAGTAAACGTTTATCTTAAATTTCTTACAATTATTGAAAAATCTGTTAGTAAGTTTACATGCAATTTATGTTTTAAAAACACTGTTTTTTAAATTATTTTTATTTTTTGTGTGTTTTTTTCAATCGTTCATAGATAGTTTATAACTTTTTTTCTGTAACAAATTAAAGGAATATACATTATTATTTTAAAATTAATACAAAAAAATCAAAAAATTATTCTCGATTTCAGATTCTAGCTATTTAATCAAGGCACTGCGTATTGTGTCATAAATACGTTGCGTCTTGATTAAATATCTAAAATCAGGAATATCGACAAAGATTTTATTTTTTTTGTTTTTATTATAAAATTATAATATCTATTCTTTTGACTATTGAAGTAAAAAAGTTGTCAACCATGTAAAAAGTGTTGAAAAAAACCCACAAAAAAAAAAATTTTTAAAAACAGTATTTTTTTAAACATAAATTGCAAGTAAACTTACTAACAGGTTTTGCTATAAATGTAATAAATTGAAGAAAATTGTTTTCTTTGTAATATTATTGAATAAAAAAGACATCTCAACAGGCCGTTCAGTCATAAAAGGCCCACAAAGTGGAGCAATTTTCTTCATTTTTAAAACATCGAAGGTTTGGTAATTTATTAATCAATTATTTAATTTATTTTGTGACATTTTAATAAGATATTCGTATTTAAAATATATGTAACCTGATGAATAAATATTAAAATGAGTTATTTCCATACAAAAATGTGATAAAAAACGCAAGAGAAGATATGAGAAAAAATGATGAAATTTGCTCATTCTGCTAGACGATCGCCTTAAGGAGACATTGAATATCTTTTATATTACACTAAAAAACAATCATGTGAATCATCTAAAAATTAAACACACGAAGTATAAAAATAGGTATATACTAGGGAAATTTCACATATTACAAATACCGATGAAAATGTATGAAATAGATGTATAAATATTAATTATATTCTGTAAATTAGTATGGATAACGTGGGGTAATGTTTTCATTCATAATTTTTATTATAAAAATCTTTAAAAATATGACTTTATTAAAACGCACATGATTGGACGTGACGTATCAGCTCGCGCGTTTGGTAAAGTGTCGTAGTATTTATACGACTATATCTGGGTAGATACCGTACAATTGTGACGCACGTACTCGTGCTAGTGAAATGACGTGTTTTGGCGGGAAATAAAAATCTTGAATTTCAAAATTTTTATACTCTTAATATATACAATTTTATTTTCGTAGACGTATTTTCTAGTTGCTATTCTGTATTCACTGTGTAGGCTTAAATAAATAAATTTCGAAAAACATAAGTCCGCGAAATCTCTGATCAAACTTCGAATAAATAAAAATAGATAAAAAAAATAGATAACATTTTTATACTCTTAATACATACAACTTTTTTCGTAGACGTATTTTCTAGTTGCTATTCTGTACTCACTGTGTAGGCTTAAATAAATAAATCTCGAAAAACATAAGTCCGCGTAATCTCCGATCAAACTTCGAATAAACAAAAATAGATATAGAGCGATTGTCATATTTTAAAAGCGCACCAACGTGGAATATCTGCGTACCGGTTGTTATTCACACAAAGCGCAGACCGTAAACGTGTTTAAAACTGCCATTGGACGCCTTCGCTGAAATGGTTCGTAAAGGTATAGATACACATGCTTCTTTACTGGTATGCTAATGAGCATGCCACTAATAAGCATGCCCTAACAACTGTACACACTTGCTCATTACTGGCATGCTTATTAGTGGCATGCTCATAAATAAGCATGCCCAAAGCTAACAATCAAACACACATGCTTATTAGTGGCATGCTCTTGTCATAGAATATAGACGCTCTTGTTCAAAATGGAAACTTTGCAAACTGAAATAGAAAATTCAAGTGAACCAATAAATCAAAAAAGTTCCCGAGTTTCCAACCGCACATTTTTGATTTTAGTTTATATAATTTTTATTGTAAGATTTGAATCATTCATGCCTATTAATAAAGTTTTGTAAACATTATTTCTCACTATATTATTTTTACACAACGGTGACCGAGTATTCCACAGACATTCGTGATTCCTATAATAAATTACGAAAAGTAATGTTTTATCATCTCCCCAACGCGCCATATTTGTTTCATCTCTCGCGGACTGAGAAGATCGCATCGATAATACTAGTCGCGAAGCCCGCGAATGACATAAGCATGCTCTTAAATAAGCAAGTCTGTTCACACATGCTCCAAAGATACCCCTTCTCTATGGTGAATGACAGTGGCATGCTTATAAATCAACCGGCGGTTGATTTTTGAGCATGCCACTAGGTGGCATGCTCATTTCTAGCAATGTGCGTACACACATGCCACTAATAAGCATGCCACTGTCAAAGTCGATACTGCGCATGCTCACGTGCCACTAAAGAAGCATGTGTATCAGACGCCTAACGCGCTCAAGCAGCGGCAAGTCGCGAACTTTCCGCCGCCGCGTCATATCAACACCCCGACGCTCATCTTAAATAATGGATTCTGTGAAACCCAGTCGGGCGTGATTTATACTCGGCGGAGGGTAAGGAGACGTTGATAAATCTCATCAGCCTCGCTGCAGACTGCGCGGGGCTGTCATGTCACGTTATATATCCTCGCCATCACGCAACTCTTCGATAACACCATTCCCTTTTGCACTTCATTTTTAAAATTGACAACATCTTTAGATTTTTACGCAATGGGAAACTAGGGTTGTTCACATTGTATGGAGGAGACTGTAGAATAAAAAATGTCCGGCCGTTCAGAATCTTCTGTGTGCAGTTTTCTGGGATATTCTGCCGTGTATATCTGACCTCTCTGGCCGACGTTGCAGTGTCCATCATCGGGGCCGATGTGGTGAGTTTTTTTTCCAATTCCTTAGAGTCTACGATACACTGAGTACTCTACATGCGTCTAGGGATGAAACGATACCACTTAAGTATCGATACTTTTACTCGATACCGTATTGGTCGTAGAGTAACGATATCTCTTTGGTATCGAATGAAAAGTATCGATACTTACTCGTATCCGTGAGTTTTTTCGCAGGATTAGATGCAAATAAAAACGGCAGTAAATACATTGTTCCAAGTATTTTTATTAATTAAGACAATAAGTCATAATTCTAAGTAAAGTAAAAAAGTCAGTTTTCGATGTGCTCCCCAAAAACAATAATTTTTAGAGACGTTTTCCCAATAAACAGTTTCTTGAAGCGGTGATTTCTGAGCCTGCTTTCGAAAACAATCTCTCACAAAGCACAGAGGTGCCAACACACAGGTTTTAAATCTTCCCATTCTTCTAATAGATTAGCTTTTAATACGCAAACAGAATAAGACAAATATATTGACACCTCGTCTGCTTTTGAATTAGTACGTCGCCGCTTTTGGCCAATTTATAGCAGTTTGTTATGTAGTCAAAAGTTAAAATCTTCATTGTTTACAATTAAAGGTAATAAAATGGTGTCAAACATTTATTATATGCGACGAGTATTCATGACCGATACCTATTTGGTACTCGGTTGTAAAGTATCGATACCAAAAGTACTTGGTATCGAAAGAAAAGTATCGTAATATTATAAAAAGTATAGTAAGCTCTATAGCTTTGATACTTTTACTAACTACCTTATTATGATATAAGTTTCATTTTGATATATGAATTTGGAAAGGTAAAAAAGTCTAATAAAAAAACACTTTAAACATTTTACTTGATATTAATGTGATGAGTGTGTATTGGTGTTAAGGTTAAGTATTGGTTTGCAATATAGTACCAAAGTCAGGATGTGTCCTAGTTTGCGTTAGTTTAAATACTGTCTTGCAGTACCGGTACATTAGCCCTGATGAAGGATCCTGCAATGGGATCCCAAACATCAGCCAGAGAGGTCCGATATACACCGCAGAATATTCCAGAAAATTACACACAGAAGAGACTAGAATTTACGTTATTTTACTACCCTTAATATTATGAATGTTCTGGGTTTTTTTTTCAAATTATTCCGATCTATGATTCTGAATAGGTGCTCTACCTGCTTCTAGACCGTCTGGTCTACTACCGCAATCGCATAACCAACGTCGGGTTTGATAAGCAGTGAAGGTAGGTCTGATATTCAATGCTTACACTTTTCTTGTGGGAATAAAATAGGAGATAATGCGAAAATACACAGCAACTCTTTTAAGTTTATTTATTTCCACGATCACAAAGTCATATTAAATACTGCAACTCAAAGCAAAGCAAATTATCTGAAAAAAAACCTGGAAAATAGACATTATTTATGTATTAAATAAAACGGATATTTTATACGAACCGTATATTTCACTGAACTTTTCGCTGAAGTCTTATCCAGCGTCATCAGGAGAGCGCCCTATCACCGCGGGGGTGGAGGCCGAACTGATTATTTCTTCCGAGGTCATAAATTATATGCACTTTGTTGTGGAGTGTAGATTATTTTTTCCGTCGGGAATTTTCGATGGTGTGGATGCAAAGTTCATGACTTGGTTTAGTTCATTAAATATGTATTAAGATTATAGTTTGACAGGTTGAACACGGCATTAATCACAAAATTTGCCAACGTTTATCTGACAAAATGTTGAAATCAACAAATGCATTTTCTCAGTGAAATATAGGGTTCGTATAAAATTTTATTTAACACATAAATATGTCCAACGACCGTAATAATTCATTAATTATAACAGTTCATTAATTATAATTAATTAATAACAGTTCATTAAATTTATATATCTTAAGATTATAGTTGACAGGTTGAACACGGCATTAATCACAAATTTGCCAATGTTTATCTGTCAAGTGTTGACTAGCAACAAATTTTATTTAACACATAAATATGTCCAACGACCATAATAATAACGTTAACTCTTTAATTTTTTATATATTTTATCTGATGCCTTGTGACGACCCTAATTTCCGAACAATTTAAATGTCAAAGGAAGAATCTGCGACGTACCTACGTCAAAGATCATGTTTAATTTGATGCGTGGACGTGACAAGTACCTAATTCATAACTTGTAACTTGCGACTACAACACCATGAGGGTACTTTACACAAGATGGACGATTTGCAGTGAATATGGAATACATATGTACATATGTACGTAATCGAAATACCCATTCAATCCAAATTACCTACTGATTTTGAAATTCCACTTAACCCAATGTCAAAGAATCGATTCATCCAAGTAAATGTGGATGAGTGATCGATATTTACGAGTCATTTATCATGCAAATTTTTAGGACTGTCTTTACGATATTTGTGTCGTAATGTGACTGAAGACATAAAAAGACAGTGGCAGAAGAATGATAACTGTTTCTTTCAAGAGCATGACGGATGTATGCATATCGAAGTTTTAGATATAGGTAATACTGTCACCGAGAAAACCATGGTCAATCAAAAAAATTATGATGTCATCGTGAATAAACGTATTCATATTGCATGTTAGTGATGATCATAGCGTTATTTTAACCGGTTATTTTCGGTACAGTTATCTGACTGTACCGATGATTGGTATCTAAGATATAATAACTGCTGTATGGTGCCGATGGATTGCGAAAAATTAGTTCCCAAACATCGATGCACTCAGATACAAATCTCAAAAAACGGTCAGTGTGAGACCGATTTTTTTTCATAAGATATGGATTATTGAATTAATATTTGTTTTTCAGAACCTTAAGTAATGCGCAGTTTTTTTGCTTGTATGTGCTGCACGCCAATGGAAAATAGTGTGTTATGTGAAATCAGAAGGGGGATGATAAGACACCACCGAAGTCGGCTTACCATTCGTGTTCGTATATATTACGATATACAGCTTGGTTTGATGTATAGGATGAGGTTGGTATTTACAAAAGTGGCGGAGCAATTTAAACATTTTATTCATAAAGAGTTATTGTCTTAAATTTAATTTTAAAAATCAATTTAAACATTTTATTCATATAGAGTTATTGTTTTAAAAAAATATGCGGTGGATAATAATATAGACTAACGAGAGTAACGGAGCTAAACAGGTCGGAGTGAGATAGTAATGAAGGACGCCGTCCGTATATCCTACAGTGGTGGTTAGATACCGCTGTATGTCTTAAAAATAACGCGCAAATTCATATACATAGTACAATTTTCACTTAATTTTTTTTTTTAAGCATTAAAATATTTGAAAATGCATAAAATCTATCTTAATCGACACTGGGGATTTTTTGTAGGTTGATTCATTTTTACGCATAAAAATTATATTATAAAATATAATATTACTCCAGCCCTGATTATTTCATGATTCAACCCTTTGTGGTTGGCGGCTCCGAACTACCAGGAATCACGAGGCGATGAAGGCTCGAAATTGGCGACCGAACCCTTAACTTAACGGGGGTTGGGCCATGTAGCGACCACAACCGTCAGTGTATTGCGTAGGCTTAGTAGTTTCGTAATTTTTTTCATTATCTGTGAATTTAAACACGGCATTTGACAAAATTTTAAGCCCAAAGAAAAATATGATATAAGAAAAGGTCGTGATGCAACATTTTGTAAATTAATTTTTTTTTGTTATTATGTATAGTAGGTTAAATATAATAGGTATTACTCTAGAGTAGAGATCGAGTGGTTTTGGGTTTGAGCCTAGTTCAGGTAAACCACTATATGAAATAAATTTCATAGTGGCTTTGTAAAAGAAGCAAGAATAGCAGTGGTGTGCACTATGTATGTGTTTAGGTTATGCTGCTAAAGTCGATGCTGTAGAGTGTCTTTCAAAATCAGGTTTTAATAAAAAATATACCAGCATGAGTTAATTTCTGTTTTAGAAAAATATTACATAATTAAAATTTATAGACGTAGGTATTTGGTTAAGTTGGTATATGTTTGGGGCAGATTTTATTAATAAAATTATACGAAACACTTGCGTAGCTTTATTTGTTATTTATTGGTAATTCAGGTACGCATCTCAATTAAAAATAAACAAGCATTGAACCCCCAACCCACACCCTTATTACAAGATCAAAAGAATTCATGAATGAATTAATTACTAAACTTGTAATGAAAATTGTGACCCTAAATGATGTCCAAAAATAAATCCTTTTTCATGTAACCCAAATTCACCCTCAGGGAATATATCTGTTCAGTTCCCGGGCAGGAAGCAGTATAAAGGATGTATTAGGGTATACCTTAACAAGTCCTAACGTGACCGGCTATGATGCACTCGTCTGAATCTGGAAGTCGTCATTTGTAGAGTTAATTAAATTCTGGGTTGGTCGTGTCACGCTTTGGGATTTGCTTGAGTGACTCCCAAACTGTGCCGTATTATAACATGTGAACAGAATTGTGTGTTTATTCTTCAATTAATACACATTTTTAACAAAGTCCCAAATAATAAAGAAATATAAGGTTCTTTTAAAAAAAGTGTGTTTATACAACAAGAATTATTAACAAATCACTTAAAATTACATTTCTGAAATCGCTATACCAGACACATTAACCTGTATAAAATTATCAATATGCTAAACTTAGGAGAAATGATACATTTCGAAAAAGTAAAGATGCTCTATAAGATAAAGAAAAAATATAAAAAAACAATCATCATTAAATATCGAATAGCGAAATACACTCACACTA
>JADDOH010015184.1:0-10568 GCA_016648135.1 Agrypnia vestita
TAAGCAATAAACATTGAGAAAGAATACACAGCATTTCACAGGAATTCATTTTAAGGCTTTCTCAGATAGTTCTCGTCCAATGTCAATGAGCCATCTATTTAATTATTTTTTTTAGAGCATGTCGTCTCATTCATTCGTCGTTTAAAGTTATCCGGTATCAAATTGTTGAAGGCCAGATGATGAGGATGAAGCCGCGATGTTTGAATAGTATTTATTGAGATGTAATAATGACAAAGTTACACGTACAGTATTTTACAGTTACACAATAATGAATAGATGACTGGCGAGAGCTTCCGCAGTATAAGCGGTTCGCGCCAAAGTGAGATAATCGGCTCTGCAGCGCCGGCTTATATAGTGATCCAGAACAACGAGCTCCTGGTGTTTTATCTGGCTTGCGGCCGCAGCCCGTGCGTCGATGTTTTTGTCTCCATTTTGCTGCCTCTGCATTTCAGGGTTTTGACCCCGTCCCCTTTGGATTTCTCTTTGTTTGCGTTCGTCGCCCTCGCTTACAAAGTTGCTTGTTTGACAATTCGGCTTCCTTCGTGACCACTGTTCGCGGGGAGTTATGACCCACGGCACTCGGCGTCAGCATGTATGATGTTGCTGTTCCTTTTGTGTGCGTATGACGTCACCACAAAATTATATATTTTTGGGCATAGGTATGCATAATGCGTTTTTCCTAACTTCAAATTCTTTTTGTCATTTCTTAGCCATCCTTTGGTAGATTTGCACCCATATTATCGCTCAGCTATTTTAATAATTGCACACCACGCATTATGGTGTGCCTATTCATTACATCCCTTCTGTATTCAAGGACGCAAATAGTTGTCACTTTGCGTGGGCCACAGCGAGGGAGAATAATGGTACGCGCGCACTAGCGTTTTTTTCGCCGCGCGGCGAAAAAACGCAGCGGCATAATGTCGCACCGCAGCATTGTAACAAAGGGTTTTGAATCGTCGTGCGCGCACTTAGCGGCAAATAAAACGCAGCGGCAAAAAATCTGTGAAATGTTACAACTCTCTTGCGGCGCGGCGGTCAGCGGCAAAAAAACGATTCTTTTTGGCGCTGCGGTCAGCGGCAAAAAAACGCATCTTTTTCGGCGCGCACTACGCGCTGTTTCGCTGTACCATATAATATTTTACGTGAAAGAACAATGGCTACAAGAAATAATTCTGCTGATCTGGATGAAGATTTTAATATTGAAATGCTCATTACGAAAGTTGAGAGAAGACCTTCATTGTATGATATTACTTCAAAAGAATATAGTGATAGAAACATTAAACATTTCTGAATGGAGTATTTTTATACGCGATAGAAGGTCCAACTAGTTTTAAAAGTTCATAAAAGCATTCTTTAGTCATTCGAAATTATCGGAAAATTTTTTCGGGGTTATCGTTAAGTTCACCAAATACTTTAAAGAACTGCCCGTTGTTCAAATGATCAGCGGCATTATGCCGTAGTGCGCGCACCTGCTGTTTTCGCCGCGCGTCAAAATGTCAAAAAAACGCGCTAGTGCGCGCGTACCCTAAGCAGAGGGCGCCCGGGCGGCAAATCCGTCGCGTCCCTAGCCAGCGGCCCCGGCGTCACGTGCCGCCCTTCCGATCACGTGCCTTCATAAGTAACTGCATATTATTTTCAGGGAATGCCTCGGCGCCCTGTAGAATGAGGGCTAGGGATGTACGTGGCCGCCATGCGGGATGGCGCCCCTACCTGGGTGGCTGCAAATGAATGTGTTACATATGAAAAGATGGCGGAGGGATGGAACTCTTTTTCATTCGGTTCTTACTTATTGCCAGTGTGTTTACATTAGTCTTGCAATCGCATCGATAAACGCGGGTATTTGCGCAGAGCTCCCATGACGTTTTCAGCATATCATTTTCTTCATATTCCAATGAAGTATTTCAGAGATATCGCGGGCTCACTACTAGAATCGGATAACTCAAAATTTGGCAGCGTTGAGATATTAACGCCAAAAATTACTAAGCTACTTAATGCTATAACTATATAATTTTTATGATAGGATCATGGCTGTGGAATGCATCCTTTCCTATTAGGGAGTGTGTCCTTTCCCCAGACGTCCCCTCACTATCCTCCTTCCCACCTGAATTCTATATTTACTCTTTTACCATGATCTATTGTTATATTTTAACTGAAGTTTCTATTTCTATGTTTGCTTTATGTTATCTTAATAATTTATTTATACCTGGATTTCTTTGATAATTTACAATAAAGTGTGTTATGTGAAGGAGGTACAGTGAATGGACTATTGCAGGTCTCTTCGGGTCGCAGTCGCTCTTTACACGACGTGACACGGAGAAGGCATTTAGAGTAAAAAATTGTCAACCTGGCGACGTACGAGTAGCACCGATTTGGAAGCTTTCGCTCATAAAACAGTCCTGGGAATTCGGTGGGTGTCCATTCACTGTAGAATGCAAATGAAACACTAAGAGATTTTTTTTAAAAAGAGAAAAAGAAATGCGAACACCGAATGCATGTCACATCGATATTCTTACTATTCTTAAAAAAAGCTTGAATAGTGAAATATTCGCTTGTACTATTAAAATAGTAGGTACTTACTTGCTGTATTTGCTAGAATGGGGCTCGAACTACCAACCATCAGATCACTAGGCGAGCGTAATGACCGCTACACAAACAAGATATGCTAATTTAGTTAAATCACTAGACATGAATCAACTCACAATAACTCACACAAATCACACGTCTATGGAACACTTTATACTCGTCTGTTGAATATTATTATTTATACATCTGTTAAGTTCTCACTGATATTTTTCTTTTATCTGTGACTTTGCTTGGGTCAAAATTAGACTGACTCTCCGCGCGCGCTCCTAAGGCAATTAATAATAGGCCACGATCTAGAAGTTTCTCGCGTATTTTAGTGATTATGATCATTTCGCGAATGCTTTCGTATAATCCTGTGCTTTCGACTAACTTTAAATTCTTTCTAATGTCTGCTGATTGTTTGAAAAACTTCGATTTTGTGTTTTTTTCAATTATTTTAGACTCCCGTGAAATAATCAAAAGCAAGCTATTAATCATTTAGATAAATATACAACAAGAAAAATGACTGATGATTAAATGGCAGTTCATAAGTGTATATCGGGGGTTAATTTTAATGTTATTAATAAGTTATATTAGAAAAAAGTGCAATAAGGATTGATAAGCGAGGCATTAGCATTAAAACTTTAATTAGCATTAAAACTTTAACTGCAATTGTCTCAGAACAACACTTTTTCAGGCATATTTTGCCGTGTATATGTGACCTCTCTATACGTGACTCCATTGCAGGGTCCATCATCAGTCCCGATGCAGGGTCCATCATTGGGAACGATGATGTACTCTGCAATGGTGAATACAAGAATGCAAGAATATCCCAGAAAACTATACACAGAGATTCTGAACGGCCGTTAAAACCCGAGAACATTTTTAACACTTTTTCAGTCAATTTTTGGATTTTGTCAACAGAGAGATATTTATTAATTATCTCTATAATTGGTCTACCAAGTACCCAATATGTTATGCCATTATAATAAATTGTATAATAAATTCCTAAAACAAAAAAAAATAAGAAAAAAGATAAATTACAGAAGTCTCACAGAGACGAAGCTATTTATACATTATCTGAAAAGATTTTAAAAATATAGGGGTATCATTAACAGAAGCGAAAATTTTTGTATCTTACATTGTGTAGAGCTGCAAACCAGCTCATACAGATCTCCAAACACGTTTTTATATAAATAGATTCGTCTCTTTGAGTCTTTTGTCTAAACATTTGATAATTTGTCTCAATTAACTTTTCAAGTTATCTTGTTGTAGTACTGAGTCTACGGTGTATGATACCTTGTAATCAAACATAATAACTTCGTTTTTTATCCATCTGTCTATCCGTACGTCTGTCTGTCTGTCTGTCCATCTATAGCTTCGTGTAAATTCCGTAATTTCGTTTGAGTTAACGGCTCAAAAACAAATTAAACGGCCGGAGATGGGGCTGAATTCCGGGTCAGCAAGCCTGAACCGACATGTCGCCACCGTTGCCTCTCAGTGGACCGCCAAAAAGATACTTTAAATATGTACTAGGAATTACGCGGAAAAGACGCGTAACAATGTTTTGTCATTTTTAATGGGTTACAGCTAGTTTTTTTTAATATAACCTAGCGAAAACCTAGAACTATTGTCTCCGGACTGTAATTTGACAATATATTTTTATATAAAATTGCAAGTGAATACATAATCTGCCGATAGACTCATAGACTAGCAGATAAACTAGATATATGAATAAACTATTACGAGATGCCAGAAATAAAAGGAAATGCACGCAATTGAGATTCTCCCAATACTCTGGACATTTTAGAAAAAATTGGAAGCGCCTTCAATTCACTAATATCCTGCCGTCATTCGATTTTGACAGGCAATGAATGAGTCATAAAAAGTGAGCTGGAAAACTATGCGAATTGGATAAAGCACCGGAGTACCTACCTGCGTTCACTATATTCTAGTAGCGAATCTGTGCGCAAGAAGGCTTTTAAAAAAATAACGTTACTCGAGAATATTCCGCAGACAAGTGGAATATTCTCGAGTAACGTTAAGGGAGAATTGAATTGCGGGGTAATCCAGTTAAGTTTGTGTTTAGCAGGTGCATGCAGTGGGAACAAGAAACGTGACTTTTTCCTAAGCATATATTTTGAAAAGAAACCGAATAAACAAAACATATTAGGTCTTTACATATGAAATTGGCGTTTTGCCGTACTGGCAAATTTGATCTCAAATATCTTCTCTTTGGTTAGGAATTCCAAATCCAAATTTATACAGCTATTTACTCATGTATTTGTGTTTTGAAAATTATAATTCATTTGTTTTTTCCTCAATTGTTTTTTTCTTTGCGTCACTCAGTTTACAAAATGAAAAACTTGAAATATCGCGTTATTTACGAGTACGAGTTCCACCGTGGCACCAGTGCTGCAGAAACGGCTCGAAGGATTAATGATGTGTATGGCGACGGTGCCGCAAAAGAAAACACAGTGCGTTTTTGGTTCCAACGTTTTCGTTCTGGAAATTTCGACCTGCAGAACAAGCCCCGTGGACGGCCGGAGACCAAAGTTGATAATGAAGAATTGAAAGCTATTGTGGAGCGGATCCATCGCAAACCACATCCGAGTTAGCTGCAGGCTGCGGTGTTAGTGATAAAACTGTTTTAATCCACTTGAAGCAAATTGGTAAGGTGAAAAAGCTTGAAAGGTGGGTACCTCACGAATTGAGTGAAGCACATCAACAAACGCGCGTTGACTGCTGCGTTGCATTACTCAACCGGCACAATAATGAATGGATTTTAAATCGAATCATTACCTGTGATGAAAAGTGGATCCTGTACGATAATCGGAAGCGCTCATCGCAATGGCTGAACCCTGCCGAACCAGCCAAACCATGCCCCAAGCGAAAATTGACTCCAAAAAAGTTACTTGTGAGCGTTTGGTGGACTAGTGCTTGTGTCGTTCACTACAGCTTTCTTAAATCTGGCCAGACGATTACGGCAGATGTCTATTGTCAGCAACTGCAAACCATGATGGAAAAGCTAGCTGCTAAACAACCGAGGCTGGTTAATCGCTCTAGGCCACTGCTGCTTCATGATAACGCTAGACCACACACTGCACAACAGACGGCTACCAAATTAGAGAAGCTTCAATTGGAATGTCTAAGACATCCACCGTACTCTCCAGACCTTGCCCCAACAGATTACCATTTTTTTCGAAATTTGGATAACTTCTTGCAAAGGAAAAAATTCAACTCCGATGGGGCAGTCCAAACCGCTTTCAAAGATTTTATTGATTCCCGTCCGAATGGTTTTTTTAGTAAAGGGATCGATGAACTACCTATGAGATGGCAAAAGTGCATAGATAGCAATGGTACATACTTTGATTAAATAAATATATTATAATAAAAAAAAATCGGCTTTATGTTCCTCCCATACTAAACGCCAATTTCATATGTAAGGACCTAATATTTGTTATAGATGTCTCATGGCGACAAATATATTTTTTTATGGGAAAGCAGGTATGAAAGTCTTTGGGTGTACAAAGGTTTACATATTATGGTTTACCATTTCCACTCATGATAGAATACAACATCTATCAAATTTTTGAAAGTTGTATATTATATTTAAATTTTATAACCTGTTTCACAAATGTGTTGTAATTACGATAGGTAAATGCTGAAACTCACGATCACTTAAGCCAAGATAAGATTGTTAGCACTATGTACACCCAAATACTTCCATACCTACTTTCCCATAAAAAAAAAACATATTTTCGTCTTTATGAGACATCTATAATATATTTTCATTACTGATGTCCCCTAGTATAAAATACAGTACTGTGTTCATTGAAAAATTTGGACACACTCATAATATTCTGAATTAAATCTACTATTAATTCCAAGCGTTTGAAAGTATTAAAGATGGAATTAAATACAATGCAATTGATTTAAAAAAAACAAATTCAATTCGCAAGAATATCAATAAGAGTTTTCAATGCATGATTCATGCATTGCCGATATCTGGATCGGGACGACTCGAAAATTATTAATATTTTCAGCGACCGGACCGTGCGGGAAGCGGTGGTCGCATTTCACGCTCGAGCGCAGAATTATTCCCGTAAGTCCCCAATAATTCCCGGCCGAACTGCAACTTCACAAATATTCTTTCAAATTGCACCCTCGAAGCCTCCCCGCATTCCTCCAGACCGAAATTCAAATTTGAACAGCATTCGACGTAAACGCTTCCCGAATGAAGATTTCGCCGAGCGCGGGGTGGTTCGTTCACGTCGCACTGCCGCGACCCCTGCTCGATTATACGAATAAATATATAAATTGTTGAGGTTGAGAACAGCATTGGAATATTTGCACTAAATATTATGTTCCGATACACTTGTGAAAATTATACACCAATATATTCTTTATAGGATCGTAAATAGTTTGATTGATTGCCCCCAGATTATTAGTCTGATCGACTTATATGCTCCATCGAGGTCATCAAGATACAGTGCATTGTTCTATGTTCAAACTGCGATATCTCCAGGCAGGCAGTCTCTCCATAGTCTCGTACAGATGGCGCCAGATGAGATAAAGAATTACGCGTAATCAACTCATAAAGTAACGTAATCAACTCATAATATATATATATATATATATATATATGCTCCATCGAGGTCATCAAGACACAGTGCATTGTTCTATTATAGTGGAAATGTCAGAACTAATGCATTAGCAAACTCTGTAGTTCCCAGATTACACTCATTAGGGAATGAGCATGCAGAGGCGGCTGACACTTTTGCTGATAGTATAACTGTTTATAGGAAAAAGCTGATACAATTGTTTACATCCCAACGAAATGGAAATGGACAATAAATCTTTCTATTTTACCTTTAACTATTATTTATTGTACCTTTAACTTTATTATTAATTTATCTGATGTTTTTATGTTTTTCTTATGTTTTTCTGTATTATTATTATTACCTTTTAACTATTATTATTGTAACTTTTAACTGTATTATTATTGTATTTTAACTATCTTATGTTATTTAAAAAAAATATATTCTGTTTATTGTAAAAGCCCATAAGGGCGTTAAATAAATAAATAATTAAAATAAATAAAATATTTAGCGGAATTGGTAATAAGATGCGAAATAATCAACTGGGGTCTACCTTGTAAAACAAATTAATATTTAAAAAATACAAAGCATCTTTCATTCGGCAGTGAAATTAATTAAGACGTAATCTGAAAGAAAGACGATGGGCGAGGACGGGAGGAGTAAGAGGAGAAAGGACGAGAAGAGGAAAAGAGGGGGAGGAGCAGGGAACGGGGCAAAGGAGAAAGGCAGAGGCGGCAGATATGAGGGGCGGGATACGGGTGAGAAGGCCTGAAAATGGGGTGGAAGAAAGAAAGAGAAAAGGGGAAAAGGGAGAAAGGAAGAAAGAAAGAAAGAATAGGAAAGAAATAAAGAAAGAAAGAAAGAAAGGAAGCGAAAGAAAAGAAAGAATAGAAAGAAAGAAAGAAAGAAAGAAAGAATAGAAAGAAAGGAAAGAAAGAATATGAAAGCAAGAAAGAAAGAAAGTGGAAAGTAAAGAAAGAAAGAAAGAAAGAAAGAAAAGAAAGAAAGATAAAGATAATAAAGAAAAGAAAAGCAAGTGAAAGAAAGAAAGAAAGAAAGAAAGAAAGAAAGAAAGAAAAGAAAAGAAATAAATAAATAAATAAATAAATAAATAAATAAATAAATAAATAAATAAATAAATAAATAAATAAGTAATAAACAATTTTACTCAAAAACGCCTCAACAAAATATGTAACCTTAATAAAAATACTCTATTGGAAATATACAAGCTATTTCTGTCTCGTGTGTAATACACGGTTTAATTATTCAATTGGACAATTTGATCAAAAAACTATGCTGGCCTGATTTAGGCGCATGTTTTGTGAGTGATATAATCAAACAATAAGCCGACACGTGGTTGAAAGTTGGTGAATTTCAACATTTCGCCGGTTTAGTATTACCAATTAGTACACCAAATATCGTTAGTATTATTGTACTCATACATTTCTGAATTTAAATCATTTTAATAACGTACGTACTTGAGTGTTCTATATGTATAATTGATTAATCATATAATCTATACTAATATATAAAGAGGTAAAGTTTGTGAGGTGATTAGTTTGTAAGTTTAGATGTAGGAGTTAATCTCAGAAACTACTTACCCGACTACAAAAATTCTTTCACTAGTATTTAGAATAGACTTTCAGGGTGGTTAAAAGCTATATATAATTTAGTTAAAGTAAGAGGGCTTTTCGTGGTGACCTTTTTTTACAACTAAAGTCGACGAAAAAACGGTCGAGCGAATATGTTTCTTACGAACGCGTCTGAGAGATAAATGAATGCTCTCTGTTGAGAAGTTGTAACACTTAAAAAGTCTCTAATAAAATCAACGACAACATAAACCTATATGCTAAGATTAATTCACAAATTGATAAAATATATATTTAAAATTAACATCAATCTGTCGGTAGTAATTTAAGTAGGTAATGTTAAATTCGGGCCGCAGCCGGGTAAATCACACCCCCAGCCATCGACTGACATCTGATGGATGGCGCCCCGCAGTGGAGCCAACTGAAGCCTCTTTCTTTTTACACACTGAACCTCTGACCACCCATTTATTCGGATAATCCGAGTCTCAGTATAATCGGATCCATTATAGGTTGTTGAAAAAGTCTGGGGGATGAACGAGCGTCGCAGTGATCAGGGTTGATGCGTTGGTACCAAAGGGAAGAAAGTGATTTTTTATTTTTTCAAATTAAAGTTAACAATGCATGAATCTAAAGGTAGATATAAATAGTATTTCCAAAAACTTTTTAACAAACTACCGGACAGACTTAAAAATTATACAAAAATTATTAAAGAAATACTACAGTGAATTCTTAAATATGGTGATATCTTTATTTGTATAGTATTATTTTTACTCCCTTTCTTTTAATTCGTGGCGTCTGCAATTTGTTGTCTGCCGGAAAAACTTTGGATAGATTTTTAACCCCTTTCCCGTGATCCAATCGAGCTGAAGCTTTGCAGGCAGCTCGTGGCGACGATGAAATTGATCTTACAAATTTTCGTTTAAATTTTTTAAATAATTATAGTATAATTTGGAATTATTCAAAATATTAATATTTTTTTCAAATTGGACCCGACACTTGCAGTAGGTATGGACCTGATTCAATGTGAAAGGTAGTATAATAAAAACTTGGTTTTTATGGGTTAGTTTTATTAAAGACTGAAGTAACGTAGTCTTAATGTATAACTGTAATGTATTCTTGCGTAAGCGTAAGTTGCACATACAGCTTTGCATAACGACTTTAAAAATATATATGCCTATAGTAGGGTGTTTCAAAAATGTATGTTTTCATATACTATATAAAAATTAAGAAAGTTTTTTTTCAGATTTTCTAAAAAAAATAACAAAGTATTTTTTTCAGATTTTCTAAATCACAATTAGCTGTGACCCCTACCAGGGCTTAACTAAAAATATAATTTTAAATTTAAACCGCAAATAATTATTTTAAGCAAATTTTTACGCAATTGAAATTAAAATTGTATATAAATATACAGATATCCCTACATATGTTTTTTTTTGCTTTTCTCTTGTTTGCGCTGTCTTGTAGCTTTAGTGACGGACATTTTACAAATGAAATTATGCATTTATTTTGCCTTTTTATACCTAATTTTTGTTTTCCACCTCATCATTATTTGCACAGTTTGGTTGCATCAGTATCGGACGTTGTAACATATAGAATTATGTTTTTTTTATAAATTCCATTATATTATATGTGGGGCATAAAAGCAAAGGCAGTAATATCAAAAACAATTAATGCGGACATCGATGATTACTGATTTATAATGTACTGAATTCGAGATTTTATAGGAAACATGATTTCGTAAGGGATTGATAAATAAAATTTGGAATTCAGTACACTTTAAATTAGTAACCCTCGGTGACTGCATTCAAAACTCTTT
>JADDOH010015185.1:0-32132 GCA_016648135.1 Agrypnia vestita
CAAGGCAGGATGCTAGAAGATGGACTTCCAGAGTTCTGAAATGGAGACCTTGGGAAAATAAAAGAGGAGTCGGAAGACCTCAAAAGAGATGGGCCAATGATATAGCCGCTGTGAGGAGGAAGAAATGGCTACAAGTAATAAATAACAAGGAAGAATGGAAGAGGCATATATCCAGCAGGGGAGAGGTGAAGACTGAGGAAGAAGAAGAATAAGTCATTTAAATATGAAGTTTAAGAACTGGCAGAAGCACTTTCAATTTGGCTATCCAGAAGACGTCCTCAATTTTTAGTGGCAACAAACCTGGGAAAATATACTTTCACTGTAATATTATGTACTTTTAGCCTCTAGATGACTAGAGACTATAGCCATGTATTCACTAGGGGACAAATTGTCCCTCAACAGCATGCGCGGCATAGAGTCTACGTGACGTTGCAACGTCGTGCACTGTTCCGCGACCTCGCGCACAACATAGCGCGGCATTTCTACGTGCCGGGGCAACGTTGCCATGCGCACGGTACCCGAGCGTACTCACTGCAACATTCCGCGGAGCGTCAGTACCACGTGGTATGTTTACAAGTGAATACGCATGCGCTGTCTCTGTCAAGATGACAATGCGGGGAAACGAAATCGTTCTCGAACTCATCGAGCTGTATCGATCGAAGATCGCATAGAATGTCCGTCCTTCTTTCTCTTTGCAGTTAATAATTTCGCATTCTCCTCTTTTTTCTCCTCTTACTTTTCGATAAACTCATTAACATAAACAAATACGCGGCTATCATCATAACCTCATAGGGCGATATATTTCCGTGACGTCTGGAAAACAATAATTATTTGCAAAAGGGACCTTGTTTTTAATAATATTCAATTTACTACAGTAAAACCGCGTTAATTTGAAATTGCGACCCAAAAAAATATTTCGAATTGCGCGGAACCCCGCTTTCGCCAAATGTGATACCGCAGCTGTCATCCATAACCTCATGGGATGACATTTCCGCGACAAAATATGCGAGTCCCGGTGTGTACACGTCAATTGACCGCGTCATTGTCCCCGAAACATGAGCGTAGATGTTGATGCGACATGTCGAGCGGAATGTTTCGCGATTTGTCCCCTAGTGAATACATGGCTTATAGGTCTTTTTATATAAGCTTGCGATTGAGTTAGTGTTGGTACAGTGTATAATACGTTTTGTTGTGACAATGAAACAATGCACCTATTATGCACTTTTCCCACACTAACTTGTTAATAGCAAGCTTATATGAAAAGACCTATAGTAGAGAATGTGTATGTAAAATATTTTAGTCACCGTAAGTCTATGATGCACGAGCTCTAAATATAATACCATTCAGAGCCTGCTCAAGACAAAGTCACTCCTTCCACTATTTTTGAATTTTTATCACTGCAACAGGCTATGAGGCCCAATTACTGTAGCCAAACACATTATAAAAACACCAAGTTAAAAGAGAATCGCATAAACGTATTGTGACCTCACCGGGAATTGAACCAGGAACTCTTAGTATAAGAAGCCAGTGCTATGCCCTACTAACTATAACTACGAGGGCGGCTAAATTATAGCTACACTTTCTCGCTCTATCCAAATATGCTAGAAATATGTCATTATCTTATTATTGCAACAATACTGTGGCGGTGGCTCATTTTAATTCTCCATTAAATTGAATTAATTGGCTTGATTTGGCCAATAATTAATTCTGAAATTGCCGATGTTGGAACAAAATGTCTTAACATACATGTTCATTACAAATAGATCACCAGTTCCAACCTGAATCAATATTGGACGGTTGTAAACAATGTTATAACTAATATTCAATATAATGCATTATGACTGTAACTTGGTTATGTCTGAAATTTTACATTTCTCTGATTTAAACATTATTAAAAAATGTGTGTACGCAAAATGGTCAATATTATATAAACATGAATGTAAATGGTACTTTCGTACTGTGTAATTAAAATAAATAGCAATGAAAAAATTTGTTTTATACTGTTCTGTCGATTTTTACTGTATATCGATTTGTTTGTTTAGGAAAGGAAATTTTTCTTCTTACAACGCATACTGATTTACATTTTGGAATGTAAAATATTTAAAACATCCTTGTTCGTTCTCAGAACTCCTGGAAGTGAGATGTCATCAGTAAAAATATTAACATACGAGTTTTTAACTCCAAATTGCAAGAATCCCAAAAACGGAAAGTAATGGGCAAAGAATATGGTTATCTTTGTACCTGTGTTGTAATATAATCGCCCTATGAACGTGAGTACCCAACTTTCATATATACATACCATAAAAGATAAAGTAAATCTTTGAAGCCAAGTAAATGAAGAATAAAATTTTTCTGGAATTAGTACGTTGCCTTCTGAGGTTGTAAGATTTGTTAATTTGTCAGCTAAGTGATTTGGATCTTTAATTTTGTCACTTTCCGAGAGCACCGCAGAGTCTTCATCCTTGGATCCTGGAATCACAAACCCGGGAACACCGACTAGACGATAAGTAAAGTATAAAAATGGTTTTGTGGACACGTTATAATCGATGTACCATATTGCATCAATCAATTCAACTACCATGTGATAGAAATACTCCGGTGGATTGGTGAGCAGCGGGCGGTAGATTTCATCACACACAAATTGTGTAATTTGTTTTGTTTCTTCAAGAGATGATCGGCATAAATTGTATCTGAAAATAAATAAATATTGTCAGCGTTAATGGTGGCCCTATGTATTCTAGTGGGTATGACAATGGCACCTGATAGCATATAATAACAATAATAAAATATATAATAACGAAATACCGAGGGTTCTAATTTGGATTCCCATAATTTTCTCAAGCCTGGGTGTTCTTGTTATGAGTTTTGCTACAGTAATTGTGCCTTGTGGCCTGTTGTAGCGTTTAAAATTAAAATAAATTGATCAATAAATAATATTTTTAACAATTTAATATATAGGCTAGTTTAGTTGCAAAATGAAGAATACATAAATGATTTTATATACATAGCGCCGGCCGCACACTGGATGCGTTTTCGTACGAAATTGAGTAGTACGTAAAACGAATACGCAAGTACATTCCTGACCTTCGAAGAAGTATTGAACATCGCACACTATACACGATTTAGTAGTGCGTGTACGCACATATAGATGCGACGTCCAACACGATCCGGATTTGTTCGGATATTTTTGCGATTTCGTATGATGGATATTGAAAAATTTGTCAATTTGATACATGATCACACATGTTTGTGGGACCAAAGTTTTAACTACGTGACCATCAGCGCAGATCATGGCGGAGAATCTCTAAAGAACTAAAAATACTTGTAAGTTAAATAATTTGGTTTAATGAAGGTGAGGTATAATTATGTAGGTACTTCGAACAAATAACTTTTAAATATTTCTCCGATCTTATGAGCTCTCGTTGCAAAACTATGAGCTTTGATTCTCCCTAGCATTTGTGAATCTAATAGAGAGATAGTCATGAAATTTGTCATTATTTAAGTCTGCCATAATAGAGTATTACAGATTATTCATTTGGCACAAACGTTATTGGAGAAATGCGAAAAGTAACTGATCGTGACCACCACAAGACGCAATCAATGTGCGCGCTCCTTAGGTACGAAAATAATCGTACTAATACGTATGTAATAATTCGTATCCAAAGTGCGGCCAGCCTAGGGCTGTAATGACTTTCCGACTAAACAACACATGGGTAATGTTTTAATAACTTTTTGAACTGTATAAAAGCAAATTAATGTTTCATACACCATATAAGTTACTGTAGTACAACATTTTACAGAAAATAAGACATACTGAAAAAAATTGCGAACTTAGATGTCATTTATCTCCGTAACTGTCAACATTTCTCCCAAAGTGTAAAGAATAATTTCTATTCAAAATTGAATGAAGAGAATTCCCTGAAGTTTTTGCTATTAGCTACGAGGCACCCTGTATATCTACTTGGCATTGTGAAATACTACGAGGAAGTAATTAAATATGCATTTCCTAACCTGTCATCTATACCCAACATATAGCCGATGGTCCTCCAGAAGTGGACGTAGCCCTCCAAGTCCTCATGGTTGTCATGTTCCATGCCAAGCAAGCTTGGCCTCAACAGTCCCAGACCATAGAAGCCAAACTGCGTTAAAGCCAGGTCCCTCTGAGATATGTGACCAGTACCGTTCAGCTGGGATGCCTTACTGGACCTCAAATGTCGTGAGCGCACCGTAGTCAGTGATTTCCACATGCTAGAATTAAAATAATTTCTCTATCACCATGATACTGAAGTAAGCATTTAATTTGTGGATGAAATTAATTTGTGATTTATGTAGGTACTTAGCAAAAATATGTATTTTTTTTAAACATTCTGTCACAGAGTGGGTATTAATTTGTAAAGAGATGAACAAAACCCCGTTTTTATGAGAGGGGATTGGATCAGTGCAGAAGAATGTACCCCTTGCGTCTATTTAAGGCAATTTTTACATATGCATTATTCTAGCATTATCAAATCCCCTAGCAAACAAAAAAAAACAACAATACAAAAATTAATACAAAAGATATTGTTTTATAAATTTCATATCTATGTATGTATGTATATATATTTGTAAACGATCTTGCATACAGATATTATTTACATATATAACATACACTATTATCTAGATATGTTTAAGATTCTTATTTTATAGTAACAGGTGTAAACCGTAGAAATAAAAAAAAATAAGCATTTATGTCCAAGATTTTAGAGAAAATGTTCTCCACTATAGTCAGGACCAAACCAACTGACGACTGTGCTTATAAAATATGTTAATGAGAGGTCCGGTAGAGCTCTCTGTCGCAATTATGGTAAAATGTTTTTATGTTATTATCGACATACTTTTTTTCAATTTATTTTTCACAAATATTCAGTTCATGTTACAGAAGATACTCGGCCCGATTCTGAAAATAACAATGTCTGGATCTTTAAGATCTTTATCCCAACACTTAATAGACGATAATAAAAATTAAAAATGTCCTGAGCGGATTTTGTAATTCTACGGCTCAAATGCACTGTATTAAAATATGATATAAGAAAGATTGTTTCTTACAATCGTATTAATTTCTTCATCCACAGCGTCCAGATGAAATATCATGGCTAAACTTGTAATGACCGCGTTCGGCCTTACCGCGTATTCAAATCTTCCCACCTTGACATTTTTTGACAGATATGTCTGGATCTTTAAGATCTTTATCCTAACACTTAATAGATGATAATAAAAATTAAAAATAAACGAGTCATAGCTTTACGTCGGTGTTTGTTTCTATGAGGGAGGGAGAAAGACGTAAATTGTTATCTATCAAATGTCAAGATGGGAAGATTTGAATACGTGGTAACGCCGAACGTGGTCATGACAAGTTTAGCCATGATGTTTCATCTGGACGCTGTGGATGAAGAAATTAATACGATTGTAAGAAACAATCTTTATTATATCATCTTCTAATATAGTGTATTTGAGCCGTAGAATTACAAAATCTGCTCTGGACATTTTTAATTTTCATTATCGTCTATTAAGTGTTGGGATAAAGATCTTAAAGATCCAGACATTGTTATTTTCAGAATACGCATGATTATGTATTGTGAATATTGTGGTAATTTTTAATTACCGTTATGTCACAAGTGTTATGCAGTGACATGCACAATATAAAAATGTGAGATACGAAGATACAAGGTAAACAATAATATACAAACAAAATGTATTTATTTTGAAAAGTATTATTAAGACATGTTACAAACCGGGAAAGGTTGCGCACTGTCGGAGCCTCTCGAAATTAATTTGAAGGAGATTAGGGAAAGTATAGTGTGTTTGGATAAATGTGTATCTGCCGACCAATATTTTTTGAACACACTTTGTATTTGTTGGCGACATTTAAAAACGATGTTGCAGCTGGTAATAACTTACACGGATCCAGGTTTCAGCTCGTCCCAATACCAGATGTAGACATGTTTTATCGTCGACATGTATCGTCTGTACGCACCCACCAAAGAGGATGACTTTTTAGTTTTGATCAATATGGCCAGAATTGTTGGCACACTCAAAACACATATAAGTCCGGACAGTGCTACAGCGAATTGACCAATCATGTTTCTAAACATGTACTTCTGTCCTCTGTAATGAAAAAAGTTTTTATTCAAATTAAAAACAATTAATAATGTAATAAAAAATATATATAATTTCATCTCTGTGAGATATCTATAATATATCTTGATTGATGATGTTCCTGTGACAAAATCCAGTACTGTGTTCTGAAAAATTTGGATAAACTCAAAATATTCTGAATGAAAATACTGGTCTAAATAGGAGTTTAAAATTTTTAATGATATTTTAGGCGTATTCTAGCGTAATGCTAATAATTCGGGAGAATCTCATTACACATGTAAAGGATATTGCTAAAAAATTTCAATCATAATAGATACATATCTCATTAGTGACATCTGTGGTAAATTAAGGAGAATGAAAAAGCTTTCGATGCCGGTCGCACTAATGATTACTACAACACATAAATGTACGAAACAGGTTGTAAAATTTAAATATATGCAACTTACAAAAATTTTATAGATGTGGTCTTCTATCGTGGGTGGCAATGGTGAACGTTACATTGTGTAAAGTGATCACTTAAGCCAGCCGTACGATAGGTCTTAAGCCCTATGAACACCTAAAGACTTCCATACCTACTTTCCCATAAAAAAAATATAATTTCATCTAGAATATTTTAAGTTTGTCCAAATTTTTCAGAACAGTACTGGATTTTTGTCACAGGGACATCCTTAATCAATCAATATAGTATAGATGTCTCACAGAGAGAAAATTATATTTTTATGAGAATGTAGGTATGGAAATCTTTGGGTGTTCATAGGGCCTACAACCTATTGTACGGCTGGCTTAAGTGACCACTTTACACAATGTAACATTCGCCATTTCCACCCGTGATAGAATACCATGTCTACTAAATTTTTGGAAATTATATATATTTAAATTATATGGCATGTTTCTTATATGTGTTGCAACAATCCTCAGCGCGGCCGGCATCCCAAGCTTTTTCATTCCACACAGATATCACTAATGAGACATCTATTTTTTGATTTTATGTAATTTTTACCAATATCCTTTATGTGTGTAATGAGATTCTTCCGAATTATAATTGTGTAAAGTGATCATTTAAGCCAGCCGTACGATAAGTTGTATTTATTTATTTATTTATTTAATGTTTATGGAAGACCAACAGCACAAAAAAAAGCATAGAAAACATTGATACAATATAGATGGCCAATTACAGGTCTCCACATTTAGAAATATTTCAGTAATGATAAATATTTATGATATACTAAGGCATATTAATTATATAGAAAGAAAGAATAAAAAATTTAAACAAACAGAAATATGTCAGTAATGATAAATATTTATGATATACTAAGGCATATCAATTATATAGAAAGAATGAATAAAAAATTTAAACAAACAGAAATATGTCAGTAATGATAAATATTTATGATTTCTATTAATTCCTATAAATTATTAAGTAAATATAAAGCCCTATAAATTCCCAAAGACTTCCATACCTACTTTCCCATAAAAATATAATTTCGTCTGTGAGACATCTATGATATATCTTAATTAATTATGTACTGATGAAAACATATTACAATCTGAGTTTATTTATGGTTAACATTTTTATGGATATAATAATTTATTATTATCTATGTAAATCAGCATTTAAAACCCATTCTAGGATGTTGTTTAAGTATCACTTTTTTAAATTTGACCTTTTCCATATTTATGAAACACTACAAACATTTTTTAATACAATAAAACCTCGTTAACTCTAACCCCGATACTTTGAAATTCGCCATAATTAAAAAATTTTCAAACCCACAAGTCCCAAAACATTAATTTCATAGTAGATTACCCCGATAATTCGAAAACCCCAGTAATCTGCAATTTGAAATAATTGCAAAAGCCACTTTCGCCATAATTCAATATGTACTTGTTTTAGTCCACATAATTAAAAATTCTTTTGAAATGTGACAAAATTAAAAAATTATTTTGATTTTTTCACAAGTGAGAAATAAGTAATAGAAATGTCATGAACTTTGTATTAAGGGGTTACGTGTAGTCAGGATTTATAAAAAAACAAAAAAAAATTTTTTGGTATTTTCTTAAAGCAAAATGTTTCAAAAATATTGTGTGAAAATATCAACTCGATCCGGTTACTAGTTTTAAAGATATCCAAGGATAACTGTAGGGCCCTCCACTGCCGCCCGTACTGACACGCGGACGGTACTAGAGGCCGGCCGGGCTGAAAAAAGGGCGACTGCTATGGAACGCGGTTATTACCTGATTAATTCTAAGAATAATGTATGAAATTTCTTTTATACTTCTACTTTTAGACATAAGACCCTTTAGGCTAACTGAAATTGATTTGGTGTTAGTACTTCAATGGCAGTGAAACCCAGCAGTCGATAAGTAGTTGTGCGTGTATTATAAACATTTTCAAAAATTTAAAATGAGATGTTATGAAGGTATGCAAGGAATATTAATGATTGCTAATGCATAAGATTAAATCATGGACACCGGTATGCTGAAAAACTCGATATAGAGCGCTTAAAGATTGCTGACCAACGTGCAAATCAGGTCACTCGAGAAGGCAAAATGAGACGTAGATAAAAAAAAATAGACATCTTGGAGGCTTACACATCGGCAGAAGATGTATTATATGTACCAGAAATAGACGACTCTACGTAAGTAATTTTTTAAATTGTATTTGTATTAATTGTTTATGCATAAAGCGTTTTTCTCAAAATAACGTTTTCAAAAGCGGTGTCCACGATATTTTAAAAACTACTCGACAGATTTAAATGAAATTTAAACATCATATTTTAGGCATTAAAAACTTGTGCTTAATCGAAGGATTTTTTTTTTTGATTTAAACTTTTTTTTTTATAAATAATAAATGAGTGATTTTTTGCCTCAAAATTCATAATTAAACTTTCAAAGACCGCCATTTTGCTAAATTTGAAAAAAAATAAAAAAGCTTTGATTAAGCACAAGATAAACTATTAAACTACTAATTTATTTTTGTTTCATTAAATTTAGATAAACCACTAAGAAGCACTGATGGACACCGCGAGGCTCTACTTGCAAAACAGGGGTCAAGAATCGAGATTCAATCGTGGTCCAGTATTAATAATTTTATTTGAAATTTTCGCTATAGTTACTTAAAATATAGTGTAAAACGTTGGTATTATGTATTGAATCAAAACATTAAACAACCGTTCAAAAAAAAATTTTGAAAATGTCTATTTTTTTGCGCCTCTGACTACACGTAACCCCTTAACATAATAAATATCGCGTTTTCAAAATGATTCTTCAAATATGCAAAAACAGACTTTTGTAAAAAATATTGATGTTTCAACATTGAGATGAATGATTTCAGAATGAGACATTTCTACATATGGCACCCCCGCTCAAATAGTGTCACAACTCAAAAAAAATACATTATGTTACGTGACACTGTATATGTTTGGTATGTTTTGTTAATATTATAATTTTGGTTAGTATTACAATGACACTAGTGCCTTCTAAGAACAAATAATTGAACTATATGCGCATGACACTTTCTGAGACAAGATTTTGAAGTAATGTGATACTAATGGTGCAATAAAATTGATTTTTTATTTTTTGAGTTGTGACAGTATTTGAGCAGGGGTGCGATATAAGTCCCCTCTTATTGAAGTGTAAGTCAATTGCTTAATTATGGAAAATGTGATGACTTTCACCTTTTGAATTTATCTTCATCAAACCATGGTGGAATCTCTATGTCAACTTGCGACACCTCACAGTCATCGCAAGGTAGCTCGTGTGCCTCCCCGGCTAGCAACTTACGAATGTGCTCCTCCACTGGCACTAAAAATATAGTCAATATTTTTAAGAGGAATATTGGAACAAGAATAAAAGAAATGTTAATTTGATTTAAATTGATTGAAATATGAGAAAATTTTGTTTATTTTATTATTTTTTTAATGCAAGTACTGAAGAGGAGCAAGGGCCGGTTGTTTCAAGTTGGATTAAAGTAAGCGTTCTTTTAAAGCATAGATTTTTACATTCTCCACCAATCAGACAATCCGTTTTCGTAAAAATCTATGCTTTAATCGAACGCTCACTTTAATCCAACTTGAAACACCGGGCCTAAGATAGTGGAAGATGAAAGCACCTGGTCGAGACTTTATGTTTTCGACTCTCAATGATAATGATGATATAGTGGAGGCACAAAAAGATAAAATAAGTTTTATAGTCATTTCTGTTTGTTACATTTGTACACGTCCAGTATGCTTGCTGCTCCTTTTTTAAATGAAAATTAATTTGTAGAATTTGAAGTAGTAACACAGTATCATCAGATACTGTGTTACTATCACCAGTGTAAGAAAGGAAATTGACTAAAATATGACCTAGTTTACTAATAAGATGGAGTGACAACGTCCTCAAAGACATCTCTGCCTTGGAGCTTCGGAACTGGAGAGAGCTTTTACTAATTCGAGATGAGTGGAGGAAGATTATTGAGGAGGCCAAGACTCACCAAGGGTTGTAGTGCCAAGAGTGATGATGATGATGATTACTAGTAAGAACCCGAAGAAGTTGATGCTTGTGGAGTTATTGCATATTTACTATTCTAGTTTGCATTATAATTTTTTGAGTTTTACAGTAACATTTATGTAAACATTGATTGTATAACAAATTATACTTATAGAGTATTATGTTATCGTCATCAAGCATACTTTTGTATTTATCTGAGTGCAAAATGCACTCTTTAATTTCAGGATTTGTGTCCCGCATCTCGGCCACTAATGCATGAATTAAAATGTATTTGCATCAACATAGTAAAAATATTAATAACTATGTTGACAAATAATACTTTTTACACAAAACCAACACACCGCTAATCTGTAAAAGCCCGCTTAATATTAATACATTAATCAGGGTTGATAAAAATCATAATTTTTTTTAATATTCCCATCTTCTTAAATTTAGAAGTCAGTTATTGTTGAGAAAACGCAATATATCTGTTGGGAATGTTCGTGTTCGATGGAATGAAAGAGCGATCGGATATAAATGTTTATTTCTTCCCGAAGATAGGCTCCGGAAGCAAGTTAAAGTGTACAAGTAATATTTTATGTAATGATGAACAAAGAAATAGATGAAGCGCGTAAGTCTGCCCGATCTTACGGCAGAAGCTCGACTGGTGTAATGTCGCCAAGTCCCTAGCTCGACCCTTTTGTTTATGTCGCGGAGATTTTTATTATGTTAATATTAGGTCCTTACATATGAAATTGACGTTTGTATGGAAGGAACATAAAGCCGATTTTTTTTTATTATAATATATTTATTTAATCAAAGTATGTACCATTGCTATCTATGCACTTTTGCCATCTCATAGGTATTTCATCGATCCCTTTACTAAAAAAACCATTCGGACGGGAATCAATAAAATCTTTGAAGGCGGTTTGGACTGCCCCATCGGAGTTGAATTTTTTCCGTTGCAAGAAGTTATCCAAATTTCGAAAAAAATGGTAATCTGTTGGGGCAAGGTCCGGAGAGTACGGTGGATGTCTTAGACATTCCAATTGAAGCTCCTCTAATTTGGTAGCCGTCTGTTGTGCAGTGTGTGGTCTAGCGTTATCATGAAGCAGCAGTGGCCTAGAGCGATTAACCAGCCTCGGTTGTTTAGCAGCTAGCTTTTCCATCGTGGTTTCCAGTTGCTGACAATAGACATCTGCCGTAATCGCCTGGCCAGATTTAAGAAAGCTGTAGTGAACGACACCAGCACTAGTCCACCAAACGCTCACAAGTAACTTTTTTGGAGTCAATTTTCGCTTGGGGCATGGTTTGGCTGGTTCGGCAGGGTTCAGCCATTGCGATGAGCGCTTCCGATTATCGAACAGGATCCACTTTTCATCACAGGTAATGATTCGATTTAAAATCCCTTCATTATTGTGCCGGTTGAGTAATGCAACGCAGAAGTCAACGCGCGTTTGTTGATTTGCTTCACTCAATTCGTGAGGTACCCACCTTTCAAGCTTTTTCACCTTACCAATTTGCTTCAAGTGGATTAAAACAGTTTTATCACTAACACCGCAGCCTGCAACTAACTCGGATGTGGTTTGCGATGGATTCGCTTCCACAATAGCCTTCAATTCTTCATTATCAACTTTGGTCTCCGGCCGTCCACGGGGCTTGTTCTGCAGGTCGAAATTTCCAGAACGAAAACATTGGAACCAAAAATGCACTGTGTTTTCTTTTGCGGCACCGTCGCCGTACACATCATTAATCCTTCGAGCCGTTTCTGCAGCACTGGTGCCACGGTGGAACTCGTACTCGTAAATAACGCGATATTTCAAGTTTTTCATTTTGTAAACTGAGTGACGCAAAGAAAAAAACCATTGAGGAAAAAACAAATGAATTATAATTTTCAAAACACAAATACATGAGTAAATAGCTGTATAAATTTGGATTTGGAATTCCTAACCAAAGAGAAGATATTTGAGATCAAATTTGCCAGTACGGCAAAACGCCAATTTCATATGTAAGGACCTAATATAAATAAAACTCTGGGTCAGGTGATAAGTACGTGGCACACGGTTGAACAGATACCGCTACATATCTTTTTATTTTAATTATTAATAAAATTAACAAAAATCAACATATTACTTCTTCTAAAGAGTCAGTCATTCTTTAAAAAACATAGTAGCATATTTATTTGACATATTTAAAAAATATATTATAAAATGAATGAAAATCAACAAGTTCTTCTAAAAGTCAATCATTTTTTTTAAAAAATGCAAAAGAATTTTGTCATATTTAACAAAAAATTAACAAGGAAAATAAAAAAGACTTAAAATTAATAAATTAACATAAAACCATTTGAGTTTCACCACAGTCACAGTAACTTATATTTACTTACAACTAACTTAGATGTTATGTTTTTATCGGTTTTGTAATTTGATTGAATTTAGTTTTTTCAAAAGCATGACTGATTTGGGCACCTTCTCGGTGCCTAATCTATTTGTGCACCAAATTGAGCGCTGAAAATTCGTTGGAAGATTAATTTAAATAATTTTCAAGATTACAAAGGGATAATCGGCGTTTCACTGTAATTATATCATAGTAAATATTTTTGTAATAAATGTGACAAAAATAATATGGTTCCATAATGTACCATCAAATGTTTAGATATATGCAGAATATTAAAACAATATATTGATTGCACACTTACACTCCTTTGTCATGGCCGTGAATTTCGCGCAGAATTGGCAATGCGCTCTCTACGTCCCACTGAAATATTAAGGAGTATATTTTAAATAAATACACTTTGACCCATACACCAACGAAATGATAACGCAGATAAAAAATATTCGCTTCGATTTCAAAAATAATCATAACATGATTATTTTGGTCGCAGATAGCGAGTAAAGATAAAAAATCAAAACACTGCACTCACACTCTCAGATTTTAAGCAAACGTCTCTTAACATACAATATTTGTTGAAGCTTTCTAGTTCATCCATTTCCAAAAATAAAAAAGGAATGTTTATATTTATAAGACGGAAATCGCAAACGCAGATTCCAGAAATATAAATTTGACATTTGCCACCTAAAATAGTTGCCACACTGATGTGGAATAATGTTGCCAAAATCAAAATGTTTTCTGAAATTTGAAAAATTATGAATCAAAATTGAAGTAGCTTATCGTCGCTGAATATATAATTAAGCCTATGTGCCGTTAAATGCATTCTCAGATGAATGAATCAATTTTTCATATAAATAATAGAGATATACTAAAAAAAACATTGCCGTTCATCTGGCAAGTCTGCCTAGTAATTATTTAAAATATTTTTTATAAATCTAGTCTGTGTAATTATTTTTTAAAAAAGTTTCATTCGTTTATCTCAGAATGTACTAAAACGGCACATAGGCTTAATTATATATACAGTGACGTTATATTCACATACGCGCAGGAGAAGTAAATAAGCATGCCCAAAGCTAACAATCAAACACACTTGCTTATTACTGGCATGCTCTTGTCATAAAATAGAGACGCTCTTGTTCAAAATGGAAACTTTGCAAACTGAAATAGAAAATTCAAATGAACCAATAAATCAAAAAAGTTCCCTAGTTTCTATCCGCACATTTTTGATTTTAGCTTTTATAATTTTTATTGTAAGATTTGAATCTTTCATGCCTATTAATAAAGTTTCATAAACATTATTTCTCACTATATTATTTTTACACAACGGTGACCGAATATTCCACAGACATTCGTGATTCCTATAATAAGTCACGAAAAGTAATGTTTTATCATCTCCCCAACGCGCCATATTTGTTTCATCTGTCGCGGACTGAGAAGATTGCATTGATAATACTAGCCGCGAAGCCCGCGAATGACATAAGCATGCTCATAATAAGCAAGCCTGTTCACACATGCTCCAAAGATATCCCTTCTCTATGGTGAATGACAGTGGCATGCTTATAAATCAACCGGCGGTTGATTTTTGAGCATGCCACTAAGGCCCGGTTGTTTCAAGTTCGATCAAAGTAAGCGGTCGATTAAAGCATAGATTTTTACGAAAACGGATGGTCTGATTGGTGGAGAACGTAAAATCTATGCTTTAAAAGAACGCTTACTTTAATCCAACTTGAAACAATCGGCCCTAAGTGGCATGCCCATTACTAGCAATGTGCGTACACACATGCCACTAGTAAGCAAGGCCTAAAGAAGGTCGATACTGCGCATGCTCACGTGCCACTAAATAAGCATGTGTATCTGTAGCTTTATATTTCTTTGGCGTGTTTGTGATAATTAAAATTTACATATTGGTTAAAAATGTATACTAAAATTGTATCACAACAAAACGATAAAAATGTTCTTAGGTTTTCATAGTCGTTCAGTATTTTCTGTGTATAGTTTTCTGGAATATGCTGACTGTATGTGAGACCTCTCTGGCTGACGTTTCAGATCCCATAGCAGGGTCTATCATCAGGGCTGATATGATGAGTATCTGTTTAAATGAGTAACTTTTCCAACAAGTGGAAGGCGTAGTGATGGGCAATCCACTTCCCGGTGATTGCAAACTTTACAACGAAGAAATTTAAAGAAACGGCTCTTGACGCAGTATCTTTGATTCCAAAGGTTTGGTGGAGGCACGTTGATAACGTTTTTGCAATCTGGCCATATGGGAAAGAAAGACCGCAAGACTTTCTTGAACACATCAACACGTTGTACGAGAAATTAAATTTCACAATCAAATTCACGGGGGTAGAAAAACATAAACCATTTCTGGGTGTAGAAGTGAAAAGAAACACAGATGTTGTACTCGGGCACAGAGCACAGAAAATTTTTACTACTAGCTACGAGACACCCTTTATATAAGTAAATTGATTGTTTTTCGTTTAAGCCACTTAAGTCGTAATTGCAGGTATCCAATCAGTATTAATTACCTTTAAGCGGTAAATACTATAAATGTATCAACTAGAATCGTGTAACATGCTCATTAGTGGCATGCTCAAACCGCCGGTTGATTTAGGAGCATGCTAATGTCATTCACCACGAGAAGGGGTATCTTTTGAGCACGTGTGAACAGGCTTGCTTATTATGAGCATGTCATTCGCGGCTAGTATCGATTATCAATGCGATCTTTTCAGTCCGCGACAGACGAAATATAAAATAAACGAAATATAAATAAATCACGAATGTCTGTGGAATACTCGGTCAACGCTGTGTAAAAATAATATAGCAAGAAATAATGTTTATGAAACTTTATTAAAATACATGAATGATTCAAATCTTACAATAAAATTATAAAAACTAAAATCAAAAATGTGCGGATGGAAACTCGGGAAATGTTTTAATTTATTGGTTCACTTGAATTTCAAGTTTCAGTTTGAAAAGTTTCCATTTTGAATAAGAGCGTTTCTATTCTATAACAAGAGTATGCCAGTAATAAGCATGTGTGTTTGATTAAACCCTAGAACTGTTTTGATTTATTGGTTCACTTGAATTTTCTATTCCAGCTTGCAAAGTTTCAATTTTGAACTAGAGTTCCTCTCTATTCTATGACAAGAGCATGCTTAAAATAAGCATGCTAATAATGAGCAAGTATGTACAGTTGTTAGGGCATGCTAGTTTTGAGCATGCTAATGAGCATGCTCAAAATAAGCATGTGTATCTGTACCTTAAAGGAAATTACCAAGAAGGGGGGTCACTTTGCAAAAAACGCGAGAGTAGCAGAATAAATAAAAATCAACATGGGTTCAATGGGCCAACGACGCCAGTTAAGGGTTAAACATGACTTACAATCTGGACTGGCGTCAAATCCAGTTAACAGTTATGCAATATTATTTTGCTGAACAGTTTTGATAAAACACACATTAGAACAACACGTGGGTAACTTTGTAAATCAATCAACAACAGTCCCGGGCGGCGACATCGACAGTCCCGCAATATGGCATACGCGGCGATGCATAGCGCGTCAGATGCGCTACTGATTCCCGCTAGCCTTCATCTGACAATCTGACAAGTTAAGTATTGGGTGGCTTTAGGCGGGCGTTTAACGACTGCGCGAAATAACTGTCATTATTTATATTATTATTCGAGTGATTAGTATAATAATAAATAAAAATAGGTTTAATTTACACAAATATGACCGACGTTAAAATGAAAATTTCAATAGTTACAAAAAAACAGTAAGTAGAAAATATAGTGGTATCGAAACTGGTCCACGACAAAATCGATCAAAGTGGTTTATAAAAGTGCATTATTTTTAAAAATAAATAGTGGTTAGAGCACCGGTTCCGGAAAGGAGGTGACCTGGGATCGAATCCCAGTAGTAGCATAATATTTTTTCGTCTATTAGATTTTTCTGTATGTCTTTCTAATTGATTAATTAATTTGGTTTTAAAAAAATCTCACAGAAATTTGTTCTGAAAAATTACAACTTTACAAATATAAATAAAATCTGTTGTATAAATGTATGTCCAAATAAAATGAATTACTCGGTTAATTCCGGCGTCCATCTAGCGGTAGCATTGCAAAGTAATTTGAACTACCGTATAAACAAAATGAATTGCTCTATGGACAAAAATGAAAAAAATATAAAAAATTAATCAATTAATAAAAATGAGAATTACATACAAGATCGATATATTCACGGAAACATAGAGGGCTACTTACTGGTCTTAGTGGTCAGAGCACCGGCTCCGGAAAGGGGGTGACCTGGGTTCGAATCCCAGAGGTAGCCTAATATTTTTTCGTGAATTAGGTTTTTCTGTGTGTCTTTCTAATTGATTAATTAATTTGGTTTTAAAAAAATATCAATACGATTTCGTATTCAATAACATTAGTAAGTAATGCACGCAAGATGCGACACTCCCACGCTCCAGAAAAACAGTTGAAGTGACGCTGTGTGTCGCGAGCGGCATCAATCGGAGTGGTCGGTAGAATGGGAAATAAAATACGCACACATGATTGGCAATACATGATAAGGCACGAGCTGTGAAAGATGATACCAAAACAGACTTGTTCTCAGTCAGTTTTTTTGGCATTGTTTCGCATTTTTATCGATAACTCGGTTAAATTTCAAGCGATAATATTCATTCATATCTCAAATTACATGGAAATATTTAATGAAAGATTAGCTTGAAGAACAATACCGTAAGCTAAATAGTTAACGCGTAATTCATATTTTTATAAACACCCGGGTCCGTTCTGACCCACCATCACAGAGGATGGATTAAAGCAGCCACTAATCAGTTCCCATATCTCAGACGCACATTGGTACAATAAAAATTTTATGTTTGTTTTATGCAGTCGCAGTAGCAGCTTACCGAGAGTGGGCATAAAAAGCGTTCCGTGGCGCCCTTGCTAAACATCCGTCTAAAGGTAACTTTTTTCCCAATTATTTGTCGCACTGAATCGCTAATGACTGGACCAGCTGCGACTTCAACGGGCGACGGATGTATCCGATTTGTTGAAACTAAATTAGCTACATATACAGGATGTCCCGTATCTCGACGTCAAGCCGAAATCGGGTGATAGGCCAAGTCATAATAGTTATCAGAAAAATATTTAAACGATCTATGTCATGTGTTTTAAAAATTATAAGCTACTTCAGGTAAGTTGAGATTGAGATGTGTGGGAGTGTATGTCTGATGTATGAAAAAATCTTAACAAATTATGCTGCAGTAGGTTTATAAACTAGAATACGGGGATTGCGACATATACATGGTGTCCCGTATCTCGACGTCAAGCCGAAGTCGAGTGATAGGCCAAGTCATAATAGTTATCAGAAAAATATTTAAAAAAAATCTAAGTGTTGACCCTTGAGTTGATACTTCAAACCGGAGGTACTCACTACATCTCCAAAGTAGTAACCACGAAGTACACCACCTCCAAAGCCTTAAAAATTTAAAAAATCCAACTTGAAATGTGTCTGTTAGCTGCGTTAATCGTTGTAATGCTTCATAAAGAATATATAACCTTTTATAAGTGAGTTTTATTTCAATAATTTGTGGAGAAATTCAAACAGATTTCAGAGTACGGAGATTTATTTATTTTTTACGTTGTAATCTATGATGTTTTCTCTTTCCTTCTTATAGCGCAGCTAACCAACTTCCGCAATGTGCGTCTATACTATAGTTCATGTTATAGTTCATGTTATAGTTCATGTTATAATTCATGTTACAGTTCATGTTATAATTCATGTTATAGTTCTGTGTAGCGGATATTTTGGTTTGCAACTAGTGTATATTTATAGTACGTCTATGGTTGTTTCAATTTCCATAAATTTCAACATTCTGTCCAAAAATTTTCTAATCCGTCAATTTAAAATTTGAAGTCTGCGATTTGAAATGTATAGGTACCTAGTTTGTTGTATGTTGTTTGAAATATGTTTTTTTGAAGTTTTAGGTGTGTGTAGTTTGTATTGTGTACATTTTTTAGTTTGTAGTGTGCAGTTCCACTTACAAACGTCTGTGTATACACTTCAGTATAATTTAGTAGTACATTGTAGTACTTAGTACAAAGCGGACTAGCGGACCCATCACTAACCAGTAAATATGACAGGCTGGCGACGATCGGGGTGGCCAGGACTTGGAGAGATCTGGACCAGACTCTGATAGAAGAGACAGGCCTAAGTGAAGACGCCGAGGAATCACGAAGACCGGGTCAACGATTTCATAAAATTGCAAAACCGCTCAGCGTAGTAAATCCAGTTTTTAATAAATTCGCAATTTGACCAGCTGGGTAGGTATTTCGGAAAGCCCACACATTAGGGCATGCACTTCTGGTTATCGGTAAACTGATTTACCGGTAAAATAATTGACGTTGACTTCGGTCAATTATTCTTTACTTTTTAATAGGGTAAATAAATAAATAATGGTAAATGAAAAAAATATATCGATATATATATCGAATCGATATTTTAAAAAAGTATCGAAAATAATCTATACGGGTATATATCGAGGAAAATATATCGATATTATTTTTTCAAAAAAGTAACAAAAGTAAGGGGAAAAAGTTTTTGGCGACCAAAAAAAAAGTCACCGGAAGAAATATATCGAAGTATCGAAGAAAAATATAAAGACACATCTATCGATATATCGAAGAAATATATCGATATTTTTCGATATATTTTTTTTCAAAAATGTAACAAACTCAAGAGAAAAAGACTTTTAGCGACCAAAAAAAAGACACCGGAAAAAATATATCGACACTTTTTCCCAAAATAAAATTTGGCGACTAAAAAAAAAGGTCGGTGGATACTAATTTAATTCCCGAAAAAAAATCGATATTTTTTCAAAAAAATATCGATATATTGATATATCGATATTTTTTACCCATCCCTTCTTTTTAACACATATTAAAATTATATTTTTAATCGCAGTATGGTTGAGGGTTTTGTTGTATTGTTCGTTTACATTTACCCGGAATTGTGTGGATTTTTTCAAGCGTAGGTAAATACAATGTGCGCACGCGTGTTGGGAATCTGAGTTTACCAAGGCCAAAGTCGAGCCATAGCAAGCGATGGATGATGGATGCCATCGGCAGCTATTCTTTCCTCCGACAAATCCTTTTTCAAGTTTCGTGAAGTCCAATTTACATTGTTTCTTTCAACATTTCGTTTCTTTCAACAACTGAAATTTCGACAATTATTACAATGAAATAGTGATATCCTTTTCTACGGGGTAAATGATTTTTAAATTATTTCTAATTTTTTGTTTTATACCATAATATAAGGTAATAATATTGTATCTCTAAACTGTAGTCTGTAACTCTAAATGTGAGCCGAAACTCTGCACGTTAACCTTAGAAGATGTATTTAAGACCCTAAATTGGGATAACAGAGGTGAGAAGATAGATGGCACTTACTTAAGTCACCTACAATTTGCTGACGACATAGTATGTAGTTGTAAGCGAAAACATCAAAGAACTAAGTATAATGATAAAAGAACTACACGAGGCTTCAAGCAAAGTTGGTCTAATACGAATATAAAGAAAACAAAATTTTTGAGTCCAGAAAACAAAATCATCACAATCAATAACAATAATATTGAAAAAGTACATGAATATATCTGAGACACAATATAAAAATGGACGAAAAACCAAACAGCAGAATTGCCAAGACGAATAGGAATCAGCTGGGCTGCTTTTGGCAAACTCAAACATATTTTCGACAATTAGCTGAAAAAGAAAAGCATTTGAATCGTTCTTACTGCTAGTGATGATGCATGGAGTAGAGATGATGGCTCTTACAAAGAAAAGTGTAGAAAAGCTCAAATTCTCACAACGATCCATGGAGAGATCTACGTTTGTCGTAAACCTAAGAGATATTAGAAATTATGAAATTAGGCGCAGAACTAGAACAGATAGAAATTAGGCGCAGGATGTCATGGATCGTGTAGTGAGCTAAAATAGCAATGGGCAGGGCATGTTGCAAGGCAAGATGCTAAAAGATGGACTCCCAGAGTTCTGAAATGGAGACCTTGGGAAAATAAGAGGCGTCGGAAGACCTCAGAAGAGATGGGCCTACGATATAGTCGCTGTGAGGAGGGAAGAAATGGCTACAACTAGCAAATAACGGTAAGTACGGAAGAGTCCTATATCCAGCAGTGGAGATGATGAACCTACTGAATACCGAGATGGTGAACCTACTGAATACCGACAACAATTCGATCGAATGGTCTCGAAGATTCCATAACATTATGCACGCATGCACACCATTCTGGAAACGTCTACAGCTTTCTCGTAATATCTGGAAAGTTCCATAAGAGTCTCGGAGGATCTAAAAATGGCAGTGTTATTTATAAAAGAAAGGGCAACGCAGGGTCAGTCATTCGTGACGATAACGTGTGCGACATCCTAGCTAAATCCTAGCTAGATCACACTCGTAAACCAGTGTGATCAGAGATTCGTGACGGCGAAATTACCACATGCGATACTAGTAACAATGGACCAGCGCAGTGATACTAGCGGTAATAAATAAAGGAATACCGGGGCGAGAAGTCTACGTGCGAACACTGAATGGAGTTTACTAGAAAGCGATAAAAGCAATAGAAACAGAATTAATCAGTGCGAATTAAGGAAGATAATAAGTGTGTGAAATATTATGGAGACATTTAGTGGCTATAAAATTAAAAACGGTACCTACTGCAATTTAACTCGTGTCCAGTGCCATTTTTTGGTATTAAATTAAACTAAAAATTGATTTCGTGTTTTGATTTGCCTCTCAAAGCGCGTCAAAAGTATGAACTTTTTGGCACCTTTATAATTACCTACCGGTAAACCACCGTATGCTATTTTCCGATCAATGTGTATGCCCTATCATACATGGTCGTGACCATGTCATGACGTAGGCGGACAATCTGACCCGAAAACACGAAGAATCAGACAAGTTCATCGCAAATAAATATCTTACCGTAACCAGGGGCGGATTGGCAATCTAACACGGAAATTTTTCTAACCATTTTGAAAATTATTTAAAAATATATTTTTTTATTTAAGTAAGTCCAATTTTTTTTTTTAAAAAAGAGATGCGAACACGGAATACGTGTCACATCAATTCTTACTATTTTCAAACTAAGCTAAACGCTTGTACTATGAAAATAGGACTAACTTGCTAGTCTGGAGTGAGGTTCGAACCCGCAACCTTTGGATCACGAGGCGAGTGTCCTAACCACAGGACCAACAAGCTACTCTTTTATATTATATGATGTAATATTTATATTATATGGTGTAATATTTTTTCAATATGTTAATTAAAAATATAAAAAATGAAATTTTTTATTTAAGATTATCCATGCTTATATGATGCAAAATGCAATCTGTGTTAATGTATAAAGAGGTAAGTTTGGATGTAGGAGGTAATCTCCGGAACTACTCATCCAATTTCAAAAATTCTTTCACCAATATTTAGAATGGACTTTAAGGGTGTACATAGGTTATATATTATCCCGTTCAAATAAAAGGTCTTTTCGTGGTGACCTATTTTACAACTAAAGTCGACGAAAAAATGGTCGAGCCATGCGTTTTTTACGAACGCTGCCTTAACGGTAAGAAATATTTAATTTTTTATTTTTATTTTTTTTTATTTTTAATTTAATAATAATAATTTAATTTAATAATAATAAAAAAGAAATAATTAAATACTTTCTATAGAGAAGTTGTAGAACTCTTTATATGTTAAAGTTAAAAGGCTAAAACACACGTTGATAAAATATGACTAAAAGTTACTAAAAATGTACGCGTGCGAAACCGCGCGGGCGCAGCTAGCGTTGTACCTAATATCCCAATTATAATAATTTCGCTGTCTGTCCGTCCGTCTGCCCGGCTCCCTTAACTTCATGTAACGTCCGTAACTTATTAATAGTAGATTTTTTTTCGAAATTTTTTAAAATTGCATTTTCGGTAAATTTTCTTTTTTTTCGAAATTTTTATTTTTAGGAAATTTTTATTTTTTATTTTGCGAATATTTTTTTAATACAATAAATAAATACCCATTCCTTAGGAACCGAGATGTAAAAGTACCGTCATTTTTGACGGGTTACAGCTAGTTTTTTAAATACTAATAAATGTATTAAAACATCCAACAAGAAGAAAATACATCAATGGATGTAATTTCCTCTTGTTGGATGTTGCCGTGCAACAAGTCCTAGGGCACGTTTTTGAGTGTTAGTTGTAACATGATTTTGTGATTCAAGGAAGAAGGCAGAAAGCTCAGAATCAAAGCCAAATAACTTAGTTTTCACCACTTTATTAGATATTACCTAAATCTACATGTTTTGAGAACAACTTTCTCTTCTTCAGTTCAGAATGAGTTGGGATGTTGGGATAGGGTTAAAAAAAGAGTTGGCTGGGTGGAAGGGGGAGGGGTAATAAGAGGATTAACTATTAATTAAAAGGAGAAAAATGGTTAAGAAGGAAAATATTCAGTAGCGGATTGTTAACAAATTTTATGTGATAATTAATTATACATATTTAATATTAACACTTTTTTCTAATTTCAAGTATTTCAAAATTATTCATCTGCGAAACCTTATAACCCTTATGTAATATTTTAAACGCTGCATTAAAATCAAATCCATTCATGGTCTTATTCAAATATATAAATGATTTGCAAATTCCAAGTCATTATTGCTATTTAACCCTTGTTTACCATAAAGTTTCTGATAGTTTTTCCAATATAAAAATAATGACATTCATTACATTAGTAATGCCATCACAATTTGATTTATCTTCAGAGAAACTAGTCTTCGAAAAATTAAAAATATGTTTATTTTAATTTATACTAAATTGAACTTTGTAATGCACAGGCGTTGAGTTAAATTTATTACTACAACATTTTCGACTGGAGTAGCCCCTCTCAGCATCAGGTATAATTTATGTAAGTTATTGTGAGACGTGAAGCTAGCTCTCCCGCTCGCACTTGGCGAGCCGGCAGCCGCGCGGCGGGCCGGCTCGCCAAGTTGCATTGTAGACAGAACTAGACTTAATTCGGAAGTCGCTCTGTTTTCTATTTTCTATTCTATTTTCTTTGGGGTATTTATGAGGATTATAAATATAGTGTCTGTGGAATGTGTGAAAGAGAGCGAGCGAGAGAGGAAGCGAGAAAGTGCACGGAAGGCCGGCGGTGTCGCCGTGATACGGTCGCGTGCCAAAGTATCTGCATTGTATCGTATAAGTCATCTGAATAAAGTTGCCATCCACCGCAATAAAGGATACGAGGTCAAGATCATTAATAATTATTGAAAAGTTTTAAAATTAAGATTTTTGGGGTCATGCTGTGCCCGTTCCAGAACGAGAGACTTAGATTAGAACTGACGTTTTCTGATATATTTCCTCCTCATTCAGTAGACTGTTCTATTATTCAGCACATCTAATACTTCCTTGTTTGTCCTCAGTTCTCCAGGCAGAGAAATGTCATCAGCGAACATATCCACGTAAGAGTTCCATCCGAACCTCCAGAAGCTCTTGTATGGAAAGTAATATGCACACAGCATATTAAAGCGTACAACCGCATTATAGAACAGCCGACCCAAAAACGTGTACATCAAACACTGCAACAGCCACACCTCGAAGGAAAGATTCAATCTCTGCCACCAGGTGAAATTGGAATAAAAGATTTCAGGATTCAAAATGCTATCTCTGCGACTGTCAACATCTCTGATTATTCGGTTTGAGACATTTTTTTCATAGGTTATTTTATTATTTTCATTTCTTTCCTCCGTCTTTGGAGGAGGCCTTGGGTGATTGAACCCAGGAACGCCAACCAAACGGTACGTAAAGTAGATGAAGGAGTTTGTGGAGATGAACGAATCCACGTACCACATTCCGTCCAACAGTTCGATGACCATGTGGTAGAAGTATTCTGGCGGGTTGTAGAGAAGTTTCTGGAATACTTCTTCGTGTATGAATCGACAGATTACTTTGGTTTCTTCTACTGATGGTCGGCAGACGTTAAATCTGAAATAAGTGACGTAAGTCAACAAGTTGTAAAAAGCAATTGATTAACTGACTACTTACAGAGTACCTGGGCGGTCGGTTTTACGACAGAGCGAGCTATCTTATGTAGGTAACTAGCGTACTAACTGTACTATGAATTGCACCTCTATTGATATATTTTAAGCTCGTACACTATACAGGGTTATTTTTAAAACATTAATAACCTCACAGGACTGTACTCCCGCCTTGATTATGAGTCGAAAATGTTCAAGCTATCATGACCTAATATCAATAGTTATGGAGATATGCGACATCAAAGTTTGCATTTTCTTTTCAATATTTCTGACTTATTTTTTGTAAAACTTTGGACTATCATTACAGTAACTAATATCAATTACGAAAAAATTATTCGTTTCAATACAAGTTAAATAAAATGATTAAAACCCTGAAAAATTCAAATTGGAATGTTTTCCAATTGGAATTCGAAGGTTTTTATTTTTTTATTTGGCTTGTATTAAAGGGAATAAATTTTTCATACTCGATATAAGTTACTGTAATGATAATCCAACGTTTTACAAAAAATAAGTCAAAAATATTGAAAAAAAAATGCAAACTTTGATGTCGCATATCTCCTTAATTATTGATATTAGGTCATAATAGCTTGAAAATTTTCGACTCATAATCAAGATAGGAGTATAGTCCTGCGAGGTTATTAGTGTTTTACAAATAACCCTGTATATAAACAGAAGAAAAATCTATTTATCTTATATTTTATAGTTTGCCTACATACTTATAATATTTCATTTTTTATTTTCTTGCGTACCTACTCATTACTTATTGCATTTATATTGGCGATATTCTTTAATTTTACGTAATTTTCTTCTTTCGTACTTAGATAGCTAAATAGCTTAGCTATTTGAACTTTTTGTGTTTCATATTATGTAAAAGCCCAATAAATAATAAAATAAAATACTATGCGACGCGAAATAAGAAATATTGAACAAACCTATCAGCCAAATAAAAACGCCGTAAAACATTATCAGAAAACCGTAACCATAAAAGCGGTGAATCCTTGTGGCATATATTTATTTTATTATAAATGAGACACAAACAGAATTACTACACATGTACAAAGTACATTACGCATTTCAAACTTAACCCAATATTAAGTTATTTAATGTGTCAATGCGATGGAATCATTTACGAATCGGCACATGTCCTGCACAGCGATTAAACGTGTACACTGCAAGTGGCGAACAAGGAAACAAAATAAAATTAGTAATTATTATTGACACTTTACATGATAGATTACATGATAGATATAATATGTTATGCTGATGATGCGGTATTAATAGCCAACTCCGAAGACGATCTTCAAAAACTTCTGCACAAATTCCATATATCCTCACAAAGATTCAACATGAAAATCTCCGTAGATAAGACTAAGAGCATGGTAACATCGAAATAGCCAGTACGAGCTTACAATTGACGATAAAATAATAGAGCAAGTAATGAGCTTCAAGTACTTGGGTGTCAAGATATCCAGCAGTAACGACCTCTACGAAGAAGTAAGAGAACAAGCAAACAAAGCCGCAACTATTGCTGGATGCTTGAGAAATGCTGTCTGGAGAAACGAACATATGCTTAAGGAGAGCAAAGTGAAGATGTATAAGACCTGTGTCCACCCAATCCGAGACAAGGGCTGACACTACCATAACTAAAAATCTCCTAAGAACAACTGAGATGAGGACTCTCCGACCCATTGCGGGACTGAAAATCCGAGACCGAGTGAGGAATTCCGAAATACGAAGAACTTGTGACGTCGAGGATATTGTCCGATGGGGAAGATCTAGAAGACGTTACTGGAGAGAGCTTGTTCTGAGAGAGTAGTGAGCATAGCAGCGAACAAGCTGCCGTCTGGTACCAGACTCCCAGGAAGACCGCATATAAGATGGCGAGATAGCTGGGACATCTGTATCCAGGAACAGGCTCCAAGCAATGACAGGACGCAGTCCTAGATGAAGCAGAAGAAGAAGAAGAAGAATAATACACATTATAACAGGAACATTGCAAAATTGAGGACGAGTGATTCGGATATTATAATAAAGAATTTATGATAATAAAAAATGCGTGATTACGAAGGTCGAGAGTTGTCTCCGTAGAATCTCATGAGAATTATTCCTGACTCTAGACAATTCAGTTAAATTTTATTTATTTAATAAATAACATATACATTACAAACTAACATTTAATTCGTACATATTTCCTTAATACACATATATAAGAGTTCTTATGAGAGATGGGGGAGAATCCTGCTTTGGAAAATCTCTTTGGAGATGTGAAACAGATCAATTCCAAAGAGATATCACTCAGCATAGCGGTAGCTCTTCCAACAGGCATAATCATCGGCAGGTTGGTCCTGTATATTGAAATGTGAAACAATCTATGCTGAGGCTGTTTTAGGTAATTATCATCAACATACAAACCAATGCTCCTCATGATTTCCGGATAATCGATCATACCGCGCAACAATCGACACAAATTCTTAATTAAATACACATTGCTTCTAGTCTCTAAACTATTGTAGCCAAGCCTGCCCTGGAGAAACTCGGTTGGGTAGAGCCAAGGATAATGCCCTTACTCAATCATGTAGAAATATCTCAAAAATTTCTTTTGTACTTTCTCTGCCATAAGATTGTACTTAAACTCACGTAGCCCTCAAATCATCGGGCCTCTCTCGAGTAAAGGAGTTGGAAAGAGTTCTCAGTACGCGAGTATTTTCGAAAACCCAGGCAGTACGCAGAACGAATCCTAGCATTCTCAATAGATTAACTCATCTGTGGACACAGGCCATTATATTAACAATAGCGTATAGCCTAACCTGTCGTCTATACCCAACATGTATCCGATGGTCCTCCAAAAGTGGATGTAGCCCTCCAGGTCTTCCCGATTGTCGTGTTCCAGGCCGAGCATGCGTGGCTTCAGGAGTCCCATACCGAAGAAGCCGAACTGCGTGAGCACCAGGTCTCTCTGGGATATGGGACCATCGCCCCTCACCAGGGACGCCTTGCTGGTCCTCAAGTGGCGGGTGCGGACGGCACTCAATGACCTCCACATACTAGAATTCAATATAGTCTCAAAACGACTTTGTCCAAAATTAAATCGGTGTGAATTAATTTATAATTTTCAATATAAGTAATTTTCATGATAATTAACCTAACTTTTTACAGAAGATATGTCAGAAATATTGAAAAAAAATGGATGCGTGTACTTTATGTGCCATCAATAAAACTTCTTCATCAAAGGATAAAAAATCTGAGGGGTAATAAAGTTAAAAACAGATTTAAATTCAATAACTTCATGGAGAACATAAACAACAATTACAGCGCCCGGAGTACACGCAATTTTCATAGCACCATTTTCAGACAACTTGATGGCACCCGGAGCATATGCGATTGTCATAGCACCATTTCCAAACTTGTTGACATCGTCACATGCCAGAATTGCTATTGCTAAATATGACTCGGAAAACGCCATCTTAGCTTTTTATTGGCGAGTCGTGACTTCATGGCGTGAAAATACACCGAATTAACCCTTCGAAATTTATAGTTGACCTTAGAAGGTTGCACTTCGGGTCCTAGAGAATATAACAGACGCCTCACAAAGTGTAACTGACGTTACTTCTAGAGTTGGCATTATTAGAACCAGGATGCAATCTTGAGCAGAATGTCAAATTTTGGACACAAAAATTAGTTTAAATTCTAAGTTTTTGTCATTGATTATATATATAATTACATATGTGTTATATATGATTATAAGTTTTTGTCATTGATTGTAGATATTTTCGTGTGCTTTGTTTCATTATTTTCAATAATTAAATACCTTTTAAACCTGATTTTTTAAATTATTTTAGGCAAACGGTTTAACTCTGTAAAAACGTAAAATTTACAAAACTTCAAAGCTCGATAGAGCCCTCAAGATGACACGCGATTCTAGTTTTTTTTTTTAACTTTTTCGCAATCTGTGTAAAATTACGGAAATTTTGATACCTCCTGCGATTGTGTAGTTCGAATTTTTTTTCTCTTACATGTCTGCATATGTCTGAAATATTGTTACTTCCTTTTAATTTTGTTACGTTATGTTGGGAATATCCGGAGGTCGATGGAATGAAAGAATGATCTGTTATTTAACGTTTATTCCTCGACCGGAGTGAGGCTCCGGGAGCAAATAAAATATACAGTGTTCCAGTGTGCACATAAGTTAATTATCAATAACAAAAAAAAAAGAAAAAAAAAAAAAAAAAAAAAAAAAAAAAAAAAGGGTCCCCGCTCGTAGGCAGGTAGATGGCGCGAGCCGGCTGAGCGCCGCTACAGCACTCCCCTCCCAGCAGCTTCCTTGATGGGTGGAGCGGGAGCGAGGAATGCTGCGATGAAGTTCATTCGGTGTTAGAAATCTACATGTCCAAGCGATCTGGGAATCGAACATGTCTGCCCGAACGTGTGGTAATTTTGGTAAAATCTGGTGACTTGGAGACATTTTGATGGGATGATTGTGGTGTTGTCAAAGTAATCGGAGATTCCGTCGGTTCCGTGGCTATGAAGGCCGGTTTGAGGCGATCGATGCTGACAGTTACGTCCTTCCCTCTCACACGGATTGTATACGTCCTCTCGTTTCGGCGGAGGACTTCGTGGGGACCACTGTATGGTTGCTGGAGTGGGCTCTTGACGGTATCGTCCCTCAGAAAGACATGTGTAGATTTGGGAGGGTCTTTAAAAATGAACTGTCTCCTATCTCCATGGCGGGTGCCTTCTACTGGTCGTAGCTGGGTAAAGTATTGCCGCAGTTCCTTGATAAATTTGTCAGTGCCATCGTCGACCGTCGATCGTGTGGTGAGGAATTCGCCTGGTAGGCGGAGTGGTTCTCCGTAAACCAGTTCGGCTGAAGTGGTAGAAAGGTCGTCTCGCCAGGCAGCTCTGATTCCCATCAGTACGGTGGGAAGCACTTCTGTCCAGCGGTTGTTTTGGTGGCATTTTATGGCTGCTTTCAGCTGGCGGTGTAGTCGCTCTACCATACCGTTTGCCGCAGGGTGGTATGCAGTCGTGTGGATTTGAGTCGTTCCTGCCAGGCAACTTAAATTCCTGAAAAGCCTCGATTCAAACTGCCTGCCCTGGTCTGTCGTGACTCGGAGCGGAGTCCCGAACCGGGTAATCCACCCCTGGTAAAATGCTCGCGCCACCGTTTCTGCCTCTTGGTCCTTGATTGGAAAAGCTTCTGGCCATCTCGTGAACCGGTCCACGCAAGTCATGCAGTACCGACATCCTTCTGACATTGGCATGATGATGATGTCGATATGGACATGTTCGAACCTGGCCGAAGTTTGAGGGAAGGTTCCTAGAGGTGCTGATACGTGCCTTGACACCTTACTGCGTTGGCACTGGAGGCAGTTACGTGCCCATTTCCTAGCGTCAGCTTTGATGGACGGCCAGACATAACGCTGTGTTATGAGCTTGACCGTCGCCTTGCTACCTGGATGAGCCAGTTGATGGACCGTATTAAAAGCTGCCTGTCGGAACTTCTGTGTGACGAAGGGCCTGGCTGTCGTCGTAGAGACGTCGCAGAAAAGGTCTGCGCTGGTGCCAGGAATTCTTACTTTTTTCAGCTGTAAAACAGATCCTTCCCGCAAAAACTTCTCCAATTCCTCATTGCCCACCTGGTCCTCAGCTAACGCTGTGTAGTCCAGGGGAGTATCTATAGTCTCTACCCTGGAGAGGGCGTCTGCGACAATGTTGTCCTTGCCCGCCACATGCCGTATGTCGGTGGTAAATTGGCTGATGTAGTCCAGATGTCGGAATTGTCTTGGCGAACACTTATCAGCTTTCTGCTGAAAGGCGTAAGTGATCGGCTTGTGATCTGTGAATATGGTAAATGTCCTGGCTTCTACCATGTGGCGGAAGTGCTTCACAGCAAGATATATGGCCAGGAGCTCTCTGTCGTAAGCGCCGTATTTCTTTTCGGCGGCACCAAATTTTTTCGAGAAAAATGCCAGCGGTTCCCAGTTTCCATTGACGAGCTGATGGAGTGCGGCGCCGGCTGTGGTCTCGGAGGCATCGCTGATGATGATGATGATGAACTCGCGCTTTCTGTTATTTGCGGATGACTTAAAGCTTTTCTTAAAGGTGTCAACTTTGGACGATTTTCATCTTCTCCAAACAGATATATCAAATATATGTGAATGGGGAAGACGAAATAAACTTTTGTTTAATGTTTCCAAGTGTTCGGTTACATCCTTCACTAGGGCCCAAAAAACTCTATTTTTTCGCTACAAAATGAACGACCAAAATCTGACAAGAACATCGAATGTTAAAGATCTAGGTGTTAAATTTGTAAGCAGCCTGACATTTCATGATCACATAGAGACGATCAGTGGTAATGCTCTGAGAATGTTAGGATTTGTTCTGCGTACTGCCAGGGTTTTCGAGAATACCCGCGTACTGAGAACTCTTTACAACTCCTTGGTGCGGAGTAGACTCGAGAGTGGCTCGATGATCTGGGGGCCACATGAGGGCAAGTACTATGTTATGGTGGAGAAAGCCCAAAAGAAGTTTCTGATATATCTCTACATGAGAGAGTACGGGCATTATCCTTGGCTTTACCCAACCGAGTTTCTCCAGGGTATGCTTGGCTACAATAGTTTAGAGACTAGAAGGGATGTGTATTTGATTACACATTTTTATCGATTGTTGCGCGGTATGATCGACAATACTGAAATTATGCAGAGCATTGGTTTGTATGTTCCTGATAATTACATTAGACATCGTCAGCATAGATTGTTTCACATTCCAATATACAGGACCAACCTGCCGATGGTTATGCCTGTTGGAAAAGCTACAGCTATGCTGACCAAGATCGCTTTGGATATTGATATATTCCATGTGTCTGAGGGGGTTTTCCGAAGCAGGATTCTCCTACACCTTTGACCAGATTATACAGGTCACTTCTAATTGTTTAAAAATTGTTTAATAATAAATTAGTATTTTAATACACAATCTGTATATGTGTGTGTATGTATGTATGTATATGTATATGTGTATGTATGTATACATATGTGTTTA
>JADDOH010015188.1:0-15816 GCA_016648135.1 Agrypnia vestita
ATACTTTGTTTTCACCACAAATTTATTGGACAAATTTATTGGAAACACCAAAATGTTTCGGGACCAATGGCAATGATCCCTTCAGCAGTATACAATTTAGACTAAAAATTAAAAATCAAATCGTATCTTAATTTTCGAAACATGTTAGTATTTTCAACAAATTAGTGGTGCAAGCAATGTATATTTTTACTAATTATATTAAATAAGATATATTTCATAAAGAGAAATTATAGATTAAATTATATTAGTTATTAAGTTAAGGTTTTGTACACTGTTATGTGCTTTTGAAATAATATTAGTGCTATGTTATTTCGTTTATCAACACATTTATCCATTTTTTTTTATTATATTCGGCCAAAATTTTTTCAGCATTTGTGGGCGAACAATATCCCTAGTCTCTAAAATTTGTTATATGAATTCTCGATGTTACCATTTATACAAAAAAATAATCTGTTTCAAGCGATGAAACGTTATAAAATATTTAAATTTCTATTTTTTCGAAATTTTTTTATGTTACTTTGGGAAATGCCATGAAAAATATATACAATAAAGATTACTTAGTTTACTTTCACTATTTGTTTGTAACGATTAGAAAGTTTTCGATTCAAACGCATCATGTTTAGTAATGTTACTAATACTAAACTTATGACTAAAGGACGGCGTGAGGAGTGGGATAGAGATTAGAGTCCGGTGGGTATGTGGGCGTGGTCATTAGGCGCAGAAGAGGGGACGTCATAGATGTATTTTGAATATCCCAAAACAATGAAACATGAACTGTGAAATATCGTATTCTTAATATTAAAATCTATTTTTATGTGGTACTCTTCATTAATGTATCTTGTATTTTAATATTATTTACCAAAAACAATGTTATTACAAACCATTTTACATAAAACTACGTGTTAAAGTTTGACGTTCCATATATTCAAATAAATTCTCGAGCTGTTCTTTATGATCGTTTAGAAAGTGTTTTAAAAGTATTGATAAGATAAAGTGGAAACTGTTCAGAATACAAGTGGGCCATATTTTACCTCCTGGCGGCTCTTCCTTCTGACTGATGGCTTCGTTTCTAGCTGAATCAGCTGATTGGGATTTATCACTCGGTAACTACTGGACCCAATACATCACACTCTTGCTTACTGCGACAGTTCACTTTTATCTTGGCAGCGTGATACTTGTAAGTGTTGGTAATGAATCACTGTGTAAGCGATCATTAGTTAAAAATAAAATAAACTATTATCCCAACACTCCACCATACAGGGTGTTCTTTATCTAGCAGGGCGATGTTGTTTTTAATTTTTTTTTAAATAAAACAATTTTTTAAGGTTTAATCGATCGTTTCCATATTCTGAATGGAACTTGCATACATTTATTATTAAAATATATTGTACTAGCTGTGCCCGCGCGGCTTCGCACGCGTAGATTTTTAGAACACTGTTTGGATCGTCATAGAACTTTTGCGAAGCTTCTAGGAGATTCTCCTTCCAGAACTTTCAAGAAATTCGAATGTACAGGAACCTTCTAGACACACCGACACATTCCGCCACTCAGTTTAGAACCTTATAGAACTTTCGAGAATTTTCTAGAACCTTCTCCTTCCAGAACTTTCTAGAGCAGGTTTTTCCGGAACCTTCTTGACTCACCGACACAGTCAGCGCGCCTATTTTGAAACAATCTGAAGCATTTGCGGCCTTTCCATAACAAAACAATGTGCTAGAATGCACATTTTCGTCACCCACTCCCACCCACGCTCAGCCACCCCCATCAAACTCGCACATTTTCAATGGGACACTAAGGGCTATCCACCACCATAAGCACCAGGGGGTGGTAGTATCTTGTTGTGAAGGAAACTTGGCGGATAGGGAAACACGGGTTTCTTTATATATATATTGATTTCGAATATATTATATTTGACAGTTAAACGTCTCCGATAGCTTAATGTAAAAAGTATAAACCGCGTGATTTGCAATTTCCATTGTCCTTAATAAAAATTGTCCCAATTTGTGAAATTTTTTACTAATCAAAGTTTTTATGTACCGATTTATCATTACATACCAATGCAAATATGTCTTTCAATATCGCTCAATTTTATATTAACTTACAAATAAAGATTAGAAATAATCTCTGCCTACAAAAAATTATTTTTATTTATTTATCTTCATCTTGATACATGTCGTAGGAAAAGGAGCAGTTCATCTGACTAGGAAGAACCTGTGCCGAGAAGATCTGTGTATGGTTTTCTGGGATATACTGCCGTGTATTTGTGACCTCTCTGTCCGACGTTTCGGATCCCATTGCAGGGTCCATCATCAGGGCACATAATTATGTGCTTCTTTATTTTTTGAATAAATTTTGTTTTTTATTATTTATGCGAGTAAGAACTTACAAATATAAATTTTATTTATGAAAAAATTTTAATGTAGAATTGTTTGGAACTCATGATATTTGTGTTTTTGAAAGGTTTGTTTAGGTTTGTTTGATTTGATAATTATGAAAACACATTCGTCATCTCGCATTGCACGATTTAGCGCTTGTTCAGACACAGCGGGAACCGTTCAGTTTCAGAACACGCGATTTGTGTTATCTGTTCACACAGCCGCGGTTAATAAGCGATTTGTGCGCGCGAAAATAAACGTCAGTTTGACAGTTCTGGTGCCGTTCTCCATCTTTGAATATCAGAGATATATTCGTTCATTACTTTGTTAACGACGGCCGTGTGTAATGATTCAGTAGCTAGAGGGCATCCCAATCATATTAACGATGAATTCTGTATTAATAATTTATTTAAAAGGCCGTTGCTTAATCGCCGCGAGTTGAAATTTAAATTTTATCTACTATATTCAATTGATTTGCCAACTCCTGGCCGCGGCTAACACTGTGATGATCCACCGTGGGAGTGGGTCCTCGTCAAATGACGGTATTTTCTAGAGATGTTTTCTGTTATATGAAAAATATTATACAGTCGTAAAATAGTTGACGCGAGTTGAATTTTATTATTATATTTTTCATTCCGATCTTATATGTGAGCGCGCGCGATTGAGCGACAGGATGCAACCGGTCGACTTCAACCATATGATGTAGCGATACAGTTGTTAAAAATTAAATATTCAATACAGAAATATTACTACTACTAAAATTCAACTTTTCATATGAAATAATGTTCTATACTATCAGAAATTGTTCTATACGATAAATTAACTAAAAATACGTATTAACTGAAAATAATTATTCTGTGAAAATTGCGCTTTTGAATGCAATATTAACTAAAAATATTAACTAACATCTTGGGTTCGCAGACGAAATCGATAATACCTAATGCCCTTTGCATTTACTAAGTATATTACCTAAATAGCCACAGCTATACCATCCTGTCCGTCAGGGACGAAACATAAAACACAGTTATATTCCTAAAAGTGCTACCTCTTACGCGACAAAAATACCTATTGCAGTCGGGCTATGAATATGAACTATTTCCGCCTCATAATGGCGCCTGGAACCAATACTAAAAACCTCACTAGAAATAATAAATGCGACTAAATCTCGATAAATACAATATATACTATTCGTAATACGTCGTTGAATTGGCACATGATTCGTCTAATGGATGAAGGACCCCGTTGTGTATCGTAATAACTTCAAATTCTTTTATAGGAGCAGTGTGGAAACAATTGCATAATATTACGTAATAAAAACATCTAACGAACCTAATAATCTATACATTTATGTTACAATAAAATACGTTCACCAGAAGAATTCGTGTATTAGAAATAAAACATTTCCGTTTGGGGACAAACCAGTAGAATTGTTCGAACGTTGCAAAGGGAAAAATTCACACATATTAAATAACACTGAAATTAATAATTATAAACACTTTGTATTAGCAAATTCTTACCTTGAATGGTTTCGTTCTAGACGTGCATGAACCTGTTCATATTAATTCCATGGGAAAATAAAACATATATTTTCTACCTACGAAATAAGACATTTTTGAAGCGAAACTTCTTTATAAATAAGTAGATAAGGTCTCGGGGATGGTTTGTTCGAAAGGATTCTACAACAGCCCGTGAGTTTATATGAAATAATAGTTTCTTTGAATGCTAAATTTTGGTTTTTTAAACCCTCAGCATCTCTGCTGAGAGGGGTTGAGGCTCCGCGCCCGCCTAAACCCGGTGACCGACTTCCTAAGTGACTAAACGGCCCCCCTTGTTCCTCCGGAACTTACTGCATCCCGAGACTCTATCTCTTCTTTACGAGATGTGATCCTGTGACGCCCTTCTTTTAGGCTTATAATTGAGAAGGCCGTACTCTTTTGGTACGAGTTTCTGATGATGTGTGTTGTCTTGAGGCGCCTTTCTTTTAGGCCGGTGTTTGAAGAATCATGTACTCTTTTGGTACGAATTGATGACGACATTAGCCTCCTTTGCGGGCATAGTCAGCGATGTTACAAATTATTGTGCAATCTCATTATGCCTTTTCAGAATGGCGTCCCACGATTCTGCATCTTGCAACATTTACTTTGGTCAAATGTTAGGGTGTTAGTAACATATTTATAATATCCCAGCTACTCTATATGAGTGAATGATTTTTGTACTGCATCTGGCTCTGTCTTTTTACAGAGGATGAAATAGAAGTTAACGTTTTCTATTGAGATTTCATAGCATTCAGGCATGAAAATCCTTCCAAAGTCAGAGAATTCACGACGTTGGTTTACGCTGTTTTTGAGCAGGATGAGGCGCGAAGGTCGAGTCTAGTGGCCACTCCGATCAACAAGGGAGGTCCCGCTTTTAAGAGTACCTCACAGGGGCTTGCGCGGATTCCAGGCTTATGACACGAGCGTCATCCACAACCTCACCTAGCTCAACGTTCATAAACCAGAAAACTCCAATTTCAGTTAGATCTCCCCATTCTGTCCTTTACTCGTCGTTCTGAAGCTACTTGTTAAGCCGGATATACCGAGGTACTCAAATCATAAAGACTTAGCTGAAGACCGGATTGCGCAATACTTATGCAACACAATTATTATAAGGCTACTAAGCGTTTCTTATAGAATTACGTGTATTCAATTATTAGTAAAAATAGTATGAAAATCCCCATACTTTAAAATATATTCGTTCGGAAGAATTTCTCGTACGATTTGGATTGATATCTGGTTATGCAATACATAACGCGTCGACAATTATTATGAATCTATTAAGCACTGCTTATAGAGCTCCGTAAAATCAATTGTTAATACAAATGGTATGAAAATCCCCATGCATCAAAATATATTCGTTTGGGAGATATTCCCGTACGAATTGAGCCAAGATCACACAAGAAATCGTGATATTAATTATACATTATTGCTCCGATTTTAAATCTTCCCAAAATAAATACATTTCAATAGTGAAAATAATTAATCGATAGATAATATAAATGTGTTCCTTAGCTGTTACACAGTGGCGGTATGATCCTCTCTGGTACTGATGAATGGTAGATTCCTCCATACGTCCGGGCAGCAACTCCGTCCGCAAATGCTGTTCTGGAACTCAGGGCTCCGTCGGTAGTCTGTTGGGCAGCGCTCCCGCTCGCAAGTCTGGTCTCGAACTGAAGGGGCTGAGTATATCGTGTTCGCTCCTTTTATAGTAATGATTTCACCATACCTCTGAAATCCACGCTAGTGCAGTGACTCATCCTATGCGCGATGACCTCACCGCCGGCGCTCGCCATTGGCCGGATTCAGCCATCAAGACGGTCGCCTCCGGCTCAACCCGTCGAAAGGTAACGCGTGCCTGTGATTGGTCCGTTTCGTTAAAATAAGAGTAAAGCACTCGCTACACGCGAGACTTGCTGTTCCGTTTCATAAATAATAAAGGCTCGTTCGCACCTACTCACAAGGTCGAGTCTATTAGGATTGGCAAACAATATTAATTTAACACAGAATTATATCTATGGTATAATAAAAAACCTAAGAAATATTACTTGTATAGCCGAGTATTCAATATTTTGTTAGCCTCTTGTAATACATGGAATCTTGAGAAGAAATATATCAGGCTTTTACTTTTAAACGATTCAAACCAGAAGAAATATATTTTTGATGTCCATACTTGGCTTTTTGAATATTATTATTTTAAGATTTTCTAAATTTATTAAATCTATCTCTATGTCGACCATCACAAGGGCAAGCGTAGAGTGCTCGTCTTTGACCCAGGTGGATGGAACTTCCAAGTATCGATCTGGAGTGTTAATCATTTTTGCTGAGGATTTAAAAAAAAATTTCAAGGAAGCAGAGAGGTTCCGTGCAACGAAGAAGCGAATTGAGGCACGCGATAATCGGAAAAGAAAATTAATCGATGTCTATAGGGATAGATGTGAGAACCACGCGCTCGTGTGTTGGAGTGTGGCAGCATGAGAATTTGGAGATCTCATGGGGAAAACAATGATCCTGTTCGGGACGAAAAGATTAGAGAGAGGGAGGCTGTGTAAAGAGTTGTCCATTGACATTTGACAGCCGAAAACAAGCGAAGGCGCATGCCATAGATAAGTGGCACATGCGCAGAACGGCGGGCCGTTGTGCTCAGTCGTTGAAATAACGAACTAACAGATAATTCGAAAGCGAAGATTTTATAAAAGTTCCTACCGCAGTAGCAAAACAAAGGCAAAGCGTTTCTTTTAGTTTAAAATGTAGTATTGCGTTGCGAGTGATTGTAAAATGTCAGATAAAATGTTGAAGTGATAATAAAGGTTTATTTTACGAGTTTCATTTCATTTCGAGCGAGCTACGACACGTAACAATATATTGTATCATACACATTATGTGGTATTTACATAAATATAATTATGTATGTAAATATTGTTTTGGAAATGCTTCTGAATAGTAAGTAGGTTTTAAATATATTAGATTTTAGAGAAAATTCACCAACATTTTAGAATGGATGTACCCGTTCCAGTTCAATAGCCTGTTGAGCTTCCTCTTCCACTGGGGGTACCAACTTCTAATTGGTACGCTAATAGTAGTCAACGTAGCTATTCGATTTCGGTAAATTAAATGGTTTAGTTTCGTAGACAGAGGAAGGTAATGTGCTGCAAATCTCAATTGATGTAATTCTTAGATGTAATACGAGGGATGATGAGCAAATCTGATTGGTGAAATTAGTTAAGTTGATTACAAAATAATAAAATGTACGTAATAATAGCAGTGGTATAATTAATTTTGGAAGTTTTGATAATTGATCTATGATAATTGATAATTGATAGATGAAAACTAATATCGATGTAGTTAAAGTGGCCGTGAAAGTTTCAAAACTATTTATTTTGGGTTACTCTTCGTTTTCGGTTACGCGATGATATATTTTTAAATCGTCCATTTTGGGTTTTAAATTGAATACTTAAAATTTTACTTTAAAACTTATCATCCAACTACCTGCTGCAGAAAAAATAAGTCGATGCCATAAAAAGAATCGGTTATTTTTATAGAATTTACTTATTTCATAAGAAATAATAAACCCCTTACGTAACAGAATCACATTTAATATGTTTTTAAAATAGAGATATGAACACGGAATTCATGTCGCATCAATATTCTTACTATTCTCAAACTAAGCTAAAAGCCTGTGTTATGAACTATGATTATGAAATAACTTGCTGGTGTCCTGAACAATACACCAATAAGCTATTCAATACTACTGTAAAGCTTTGAATATATTAGAAATTCCCAGTCGAATTTCTAAAAATTCAAAGAGACTGGAGAGTTAGTAAACTTCACATAAGTAAGTTAAACATAGGTAAATAACAACCTAACCTAACCTAACCATATTCTTCTCCAATTTCCTGAGTTGAGTCAGGCACGAAATCTACAATATTTCTTATTTATTTTTAAGATGTACACGATGAAATACGTTAAAACACTAACCTTAATTATTGGGGTAAAAATATATTACAAAATCTCAAAATATTACTTACATTAAAGAATATATATTATATATATATATATATATATCTATATATATATATATATATAATATATATATATATATTATACATACATATCTATCTATTTATAATAAATAATCTGATGAGACATCTGCTAAAATGATAAATAATTAATCGCTTGCATATTTAATGCTTCTGTCGGTATTAACGTGATACAAAGTGGCCCATCAAAGCGAAACGTGGGTTTTACTTTGTGGGCAACACTGTCAATATTTTTCACGGAAACAGGACAGCTTTGTGGTTATCATGATAATTTATCAAATGAGCCCTGAAAACCTTTGTTGGACCCGCTCCCCGCTACCCGCCACGTCATTCTCCGACGCGGGGGCGTCTAACACTAGGACTGTGGACCTCGAGGATTACATTGTCATTAAAAACAGTTTACATTTTTTTGTTTTTACATAATTTATTTTTACACATTTTAATAATTTAATAATTCTCAAGCATTCCATTCACATTATTTTTACAAAACCAAAAAAAAAACTTACCTACTATATAAAATATTTTAAATGTTTTTAAGTTTTCTCATTAACTATTCTCTCAAAAACTTGTGTTGTAAATAAAAATATTAAAATTGTACTGAGATAAACGTAACCCCCTCTTTTCCGAGTCCTTCTCGATATTTCTCTGAGGAATTTCATATCAGTTGCTTTATTCAGCAGCTGGCTGCAGAGGTATAACCTCATCGCAATTATGGTAAATTTAAAAATCGCAGATGTACTACTTTGTAAAACAAGTATTTAGAGATAGAATATAAATATAGTAATAGTAAAAAAGAGTAGCTTGATGGTCTTGTACATAGGACACTCGCCTCGTGATCCAAAGGTCGCGGGTTCGAACCTCACTCTAGACTAGCAAGTTAGTCCTATTTTCATAGCACAAGCGTTTAGCTTAGTTTGAAAATAGTAAGAATATTGATGTGATGCGTATTGCGTGTTCGCATCTCTATTTTTTTTTTTTAATATTTAAAATCTACAAAACTACTAATTAATACAATTAGAACATGACCCGGAATGAAAAAAATACTATAATTAATGGGAAGGTAGCAGTCATCCGCAGTTTTTAGAGAAATATAAACATATAGATAATTTCTACTGAACGCTTCCAATGCCGTCGTGAGGTTGGCTCAACAAAAAACATTGTCATCAGGAACACTGGATTTGATATTCACAAATATATGCAATATAAGTTACGCCATAATAACAAAAGTTCTAAAAAGGTACTTAAAGTTAGGTAGGTAGTAAAATTAAAAAACAGTTCAGATAAATCGCGGGCGCCGTAAGCTGCTACATGAAATACGACACGTGCTGTCTGGATGTTGGGCAGTGCGATCGTAGCCAGCGCACACCTATCTATAGCCGACTCTTAAATTTCCACGCAGACATCACGTTCTGTATGAAATGAATTTTTTTTCACGTTACAGGTAGCTTTGCGCTGGCTCGATAGATGGCACAGTATCGTCACAATTTTATTTCTCTCGTAAAAATAAATCATACGAATTTTCCACGTTGTCTATGCAAAGAACAGGAAGTCGTAAAAGGTGAACTAAAGTATTTCCTGGAGCTCATGACTTCCACTACCTGAATTTTTAATGTTTTGTAGAAATTAATATTATTGTGGTATTCATAACTGTGAAATAATTATACAAAACATTAAATAATTCTTAAAATTAAAATTTTACTCGTTATAATACGAGTAAAGCATGAGTGAAAGTACGTCCATACATCCAAAAATGGTTTGTAGCACACATGTGGCGTAAAACAAACAGTTTTAAAACAGAAATATAAGCCTAATTCAAAAATAATTTTAAAAGTAAACTGGATAGTCCTCATTAAAAAATAATTTTCTCTTTTTTTTGAAAATAATAAATACCTACATATCTCCCATGCTTCCGAACAGCCATGTTTAAACCTAAAAAAGTTAAAATCTGATTAAAAATGGAATATACACACACTAATAAAAAAATATTTAATTAAAATCCTTACATCGTTTTTACATTTCAAGGCGTTTTTACGTAACTGTTATATAACTGGCGGTCCTCGTAGCCCAGTGGACATGACACTGACTTACCACACCGAGGGTTCCGGGTTCGATTCCCACAATTAATCTTTGTGATTTACTCAAGCCTGGGTTTTTTGTGATGTATTTCGCTTCTATGATTGGGCCTCTTGGCCTGTTGAAGTGTAAAATAAAAAAAAAATAAAAAAAATAATAATTATAATAATCTCAAAACATGGTGAATATGCTATGTCACTGTATCGATACTTTTTTTAACTATAAATACTAATTTTGATATTCAGCGAGTACATTCCAAGAATATTTATATATAAAATAGAGGTTAATATTAAATATATGTATTTTAAAATGACAAATCATTTTACCGTCTTTGGGCCCTCGGTATCATATTAAATATTCGGAGTTAATGTCGAAAATATATTGACCGGTTATGTTATCTAGCACAAGCTCTCTATATAGACTATCTGGTTAAATAAGTAGTTTGAATCGTGGCGCGCATTTTGACACAAACAAATTTAAACTGAGCTACTGACAAGTGAACACATCGATTTTTTGCTGTCAATTAAGCAAGTTTTTGCTGTCAATCTCGCTTAGAAATTGAACGATATTATGTGTTATTGATTTAACATAAATTAATAGGATATATAGTTCTTCTAAGATGTGTTAATTTCGTTGTTCTGATAAAAATATTTCTTTATTGTCATTTTATTGACGAATTTCTTTTTATTTGAAGTATCACACGCGATACATCGGTTTTTGAGTTAACGTTTATTTTTATTTTTAGATTGACATTTAAATTGAATGAGAGCTATATATGTCTATGAATCCTAAAGATTTAGACTTAGAATATGACTGTGTTGTGTTAGTGATGAAAAGGATGACGTGTAAATCGTTATATCATGATTTTACAGGATAATGAAAATTGTGTAATAGAAACTACTAAAGAAAATAATTATTTCTGGAAAGTAAGGCTAATCAAAGTTGCAAGTCTAAAGGGGCTGCAAGAAAAAATAAAAACATGGGAAATATCAATCGATGAATAAATTATCAATTTCCAAGGCAGATTTTCAAAGAGAAAAGCGACGAAAGCCTATCCTAAGAATGTTCTTAGGTTTTCACGGCCACTCAGAATCTTCAAGTTTGTGTTTACTGGGGTATTATGCCGTGTTGTTACGACCTTTCGGGCCGACGTTTCGGATCCCATTACAGGGTCCATCATCAGGGCTGATTGTTGTCTTGAATGTTGTTGTGGTTAAGTATCGCTTGCAATACCGTGCCGAAGTCATGATGTGTTTTGTATTGTGTTGTATGTATGATTCATCTGTTGTCTGATCACTATCTCTGCGGAGTCTGCGACGAGAATGACTTTGAAGCGCCGGATACCAAGGTGTTTTTAATTCCGGCGCTAATTTAATTCCGGATACCAAGATGTTTTTAATCCGGCGCTTCAAAGTCATTCTCGTCGCAGATGCATCAGCCCTGATGATGGACCCTGTAATGGGATCCGAAACGTCGGCCCGAAAGGTCGTAACAACACGGCATAATACCCCAGTAAACACAAACTTGAAAAGCCTATCCTAGTTGAATTGAAATTTTTTGACGAAGATTAAGGCACATCCATGGAGCTGCCCTGTATCCTTCACCTGCAAGCAAAACACGTTGAAGGACCTTATATCTTAAAGTTGGCGGACCACCTGCTGGCTCTAGACTTTTCATACATAAGTATTTCACGTCAATACCGCCATTAGAAATCCTCCACAAAAGAAGTTTTCTTGGAAGTGGTACAACAAACTGGCCATGGTCCTTATTCATGATTTTGTGGTGAGAGACGATGAAGAAATTGCAAACATTACATGGCTTGATTGTACAATAATACATTTTGCTTCTTTATCACAAGACATTGAATCATTCAGTTATCAGGATCAATGTAAGAGATGGTCAAAACCGGTCATCGTGCACATAACAATAACTGAACCAGCTTGCGTCAACTCTTATAATAAGTTAACGGAAGAGGTTGATTTGCTGGATAGGGTTATATACACATATATCATGCGAAATTGTACAAACAAGTGAAAACCACTTCTTTGATTTTGCTATTACTGCATTATGGTAAGAATACCATTTGGAAACAAATTAAGTTTAACCTCGCAAATATATTTTGGATAGATTCAAAAGGGATTATTTTTGCCACTTATTGGCTGAGTTAAAGACGACGAAATGAAAGGGAAATAAAAGGCGTGATCTAGTAATGGACATTTTTAACAAAAGAAGCAGCTTCGTAGTTTTTTCACATGAAGATTAACATGCCTAAGAGGCAATGCAGTTTCCAGTCATAGTAAAACAGCCAGAAAAACCGGTTGATGTGTCAACTTCCAAGACGTAAGGCCCCTAACATTTGTTTTTTGTCCACAATGCAAGTTTTATCTATGATTAACGCAAGTATTGAATTGTTTTTTTATTGTTTCATAAAAATTAAAGTTCGTAAAACCTACCTCTTAAATTAATATTTTATATCACTGCGACATATTTTGTCGTATCTCAGCAACAATTATTAAAAAAATAATAAATATGAAAAAAAAATCTTTCTTTATGCTTCAGTCCCCAAGTATCATATATGATATCCTTTACCCTAAACCTTAGTTTTAAGTATAATATAAAAAAAGTTTTTCTTCTCATTCTTAAATAAATGAAATGAAAAAAATTAAACGCACGCCTAATGAGCCCTCGGGTTTGAGGAGGTTATTGTGAATTTCCAATATAAGAACATAATATTCGCAATCGTTAGAATTCTGATTCTAGAATTCTGATCAGTGGAAAAATTCCGGGATTGTAACTGGTAGTTACCATTAATTTTTCTATAGATAATTTTTTCCGTTTTTTATTCATCTAATCCTTAATTAAGAGAAAACATCATTAACTAAATTTATATTGTATAATATTTATTGTCCATCCATGAATATAAAATATAGAACTTTTAATTTACGGGAGTATGTTTTAGCATATTTCTTATTGTAAATTAAAAATTATTTTTGATATAAATTAACTTTGTTTAAACCACTTGTTTATTGAAAAAAAATCAACATGTTTCGAAGCCAATGGCTTCTTCGTCAGGATAACAAAAATAATATTTAAAATTCGAAGTATAGATCAAAATATTAAAAAGTTATATATGGAAAATGATAATATAAAGTAAAGTTAAGGAACACTTAAGGTGTTTAAAAAGTAATAATTATTCTGAATTTGCTAATCATCTTTTGGCTATGAATCATTCTTTTGATAATAATAAGGGTTTACAAATTTTACATACAAATTATACAGAATCACAATTGGATAAATTAGAAATTTTGGAAAAAAGAAAGAGTGTAAATAGTAAATTGAATATTATAAATAATCAGGTCCTTTTGCAAATAGTTATCTTTTAAATTTATTTTCATGTTAATTAGGTACTTTATATTATCATTTTCCATATATAACTTTTTAATATTTTGATCTATACTTCGATTTTTAAATATTATTTTTGTTATCCTGACGAAGAAGCCATTGGCTTCGAAACATGTTGATTTTTTTCAATAAATAAGTGGTTTAAACAAAGTTAATTTATATCAATTATAATTATGTTACCACAAAATAAATTTGCTACATTTGAAGAAGAAGTTAAAAAATATATATTTATATTTTAATATAATATTATGGAGAAATCATAAATTTTCATTATTAACTTTAAAAAGTGCATGGACGAGTTATTTCAATTCACCATCTCTATTGTCAACAAACTCAACGCCTAAAGTTTCCCTAATGACAGTTTCTAAGGAAAAAAGAAAATGCCCGGGCAAGCGGTCCCGAACATGTTCAAAGTTTTTTGTCTACGGAAGTGAAAGATATGTGTGCATATACGGATATACATATCTGTCCATTGACGGGTGAGATTGATGACTAGGTGAATAACAAATCCAAACAAAAATTTATAAGAAAATCCATTAACGCGACACTTTGATTTATTTCACTTTGAGATGTGCATTTTAACGAGTTACTTATTGAATCTTTCGAGGACTCTATAAAAGTGGTTTTTCGATAAATCCGTACTTTGAATTGAATTTCGCCATCGCTGGAGCAATTTTTGTTTTATTTTTTTTACTAAAATTATAATTTTTAAACCACTTAATAACATAAAACTGTTGGAAAATTATGTATTTTTATAATAATTTGTAATAAATCGTGGTCTTAATTATTCTAACCCAATTTTGCAGTGAGAACAAGAAGCATGTTATTAAAACGTATATTTGGGATAAAAAATCAATATGTTAATTATTGTGATTGGAATATTACGAGATACATCTCTTCTTTCGGTTTCTTTTCAATTTAAATTGCTTAGAAAAAAGTCATGCTTCTTGTTCTCGCTGTACGCCCCTGAAATCTCTATATGTTTCCAGAACGAACATAATTGTTATCAAAAAATTGATTGTTCGCGGTCATATTATATGAAACAAGTATAAGTTTAAATAATAAATTAACGCATAAGGTAAAATCAAAATAATTTTATCTAAAATGTTAATTTTCATGTCAATTTCATGCTTTTTAGAACACTGCAGAGATGCAACGTGATTTGTTGATTTTTTGAAACGCAAGCATTTCAATATTCGAAATAAGTACGATGAATAAAGATGATTTATATGAAACTAGCTGTTCGTACCCGGCGTTGCCCAGGTAAAGGATTTAGTTGAAAATAAGTTTTTGGTGGGAAACAAAGGCTCCATTGTTTTGCAAGTCTCTAATTAAAACAATTTCCATTTATCTACGCTGGGGTGGATGGGATATCCAGGAAATATATTTCGCCTATGTTACCCACCGGGTCCTAAAGAATAAGTATGAAAATTTCAGTCGGGTTGGTCGAACGGTTCAGATTTGCATGAAAAATATATTGGGAGGGAGTGGGATAAAGGGAGAGGGGAAAATATCGTCTATGTTACCCGCGGATCCTAAAGAAGAAGAGTGAAAAATTTGAGACAGATTGGTGGAACGGTACAGATTCGCATGGAGAATATATCAGGGCAAGGGGAGGGGTATAGGGCGAGATCGTTCGACGATACAGATTTGCATAGAAAATATATTAAGGGGTGAAGAGGGGTAAAGAGGGAGGGAGAAAATGTCTCCCAAGTTACCCGCGGGGTCTTAAAGAATAAATATGCAAAATTTGGGTCAGATTGGTCAAACGGTGCAGATTTGCATCGAAAGTATATCAGGGAGAGAGGTAAGGGTATGTCACCTATATTACCCGCCGAGTCTTTGAAAAAAGTATGCAAAATCTGGGTCAGATCGGACAAACGGTGTAGATATGTGTAGAGAATAGACAGACAGACAGACAGAGTTCTATAGATTTTATAGACTACTTTTTGGGTTTTGCAAATACAAACAGGCTGAATTTATATATACACCTATATTATATATATAGATATTATATATATATAATATTATATATATAATTTAGTATAGATAACTACATTTCTAACACCCCCGTTACACCTCCTTATACCATAATTAACATATATATAATATCTCTTTGCTTGTTGTTTTTTACACAGAGTAGCTTGGTTTTGTCCGGTGGTTAGGACTCTCGCCTCGGGATCCAAGGTCGCGGTTCGAACCTCATTCGCAGACCAAGAAGTTAGATCCTATTCATAGCCAAGCGTTTTAGCCTTACTTTGAAAAATGTAAGAAGATTTATTGTGAACACTATTTCCGTGTTCGCATCTCTATTTTTTTTAAGAAAAAAAAAAAAATATATATATTCTATATATATATATATATATACTATCAATAAGTCGATGCCATAAA
>JADDOH010015189.1:0-35428 GCA_016648135.1 Agrypnia vestita
CTCTTGCATGATTGTAATAATTAATATTTAGTATTTAGTGATTGTGAGCTACCGCGCGTATATAAGTAAAAGCTTCTCCAATTTGTTTATAATACAAAGTAATTTTTTTTTTTACATGTTACAATTATTTTATGTATTACATTTTTTATAGGTACCTACTTGTTAAACTGTCCCCATAAAAGTTAAAATTTGTGTTTGGGGACAGGAGTACATGCTACATAAGAATACAGAATTACACAATAAATACACTATTACGATAAATTGATTATAAGTAATTAAATTAAATTAATATTTAAATCCTTTAGAGTATAATTGCTGAATATAACGCAAACTCAAAATTACATTCAACTTAAATCGCCACACCATAAATGACCTGTAAAAAGTCATCAACATGCCAAACCCGGAAGAATTGATATGCAAATAAGTACATACAAGGTGCCCGCTGCAAGGCCACGCGTGCATTTTAGCCTGGCGGGAGACTCACTGGTGATTAAGTAACGAAGAAGAAGAAGACGGACTCACTGTTGGTTGAGTAACAAAGAAGAAGGTTGACTGTAAACACTTATCGGTGACGCCCCGATCGCGAAGATCGGACTGCGCGTCCGGGAGATTGTACTATAAGATTCGATAGAAGAAGAAGAGAGCTATCTGTGGTATTTTTCCAAATTGAAATCGGATGACAAATGACCGAATTGTGAAAGATCGAGTGGGGAGAGAGAGAACCTCAACTTGTAAAAACCGAAGGGTGTAAGAGGAAGCCGCTGTGCGCCCGAAACCGCGCAAAGGCCGCGCAAATGTGAGTAAGTCAGACGGCTCCCGCTTTGCGATCGTAGACGCCCGCTGTGCGGTCGCAGACGTCCGCTGTGCGGTTGCAGACGCCCGTTGTGCGGTTGCAGACGCCCGTTGTGCGGGCGACGGGTGTCAACAGTCGCCGCGCGGCTTTGCTGCGCAGCGTTTATCGTGATTAGGCGCGGACGGGCTGCGTCTGTCTGGGATTTTTTTAATTTTTGAAATCGGACATCGTTTCGCCGAGATATCCATTAAAAACCCAAAAACCACAACCTAATATAACCTAAACCAACTTAACCTAACCTAATCTAACCTTACCTAAGAATTTGGAAGCAATTTAATATAAGATTTTTTTTTTCCAATTTTACAGTACTAATGAGACATATATAATTTTTTTTAGAAGCTTTATTTTAAGAAATAAAATCGATAGAATTTTACATTATCTAACTTTCTGCGTTTTTAGTTTTTTTATATCATTATTTATGAACTATTTATGCAATTTCATGGCCTATATTCTAGACATCTATTGATTTTTTTAAGTTTTTGTCTTAAGTAAATTTTTGTCCTAATGTTTTTTAGCCGTAACTTCAAAACGAATGATCCAATTTTAGTCGTCGATATCTTGATCGATAGGGAAATATTGCTTCTATCGAGCGTACTAAAAATATTTTTACAATGGCAGACTTTAGAATTACGTCCGCTTTCATCCGCGTTTTACTATTTTGTCTTGGGGAATATTTAAATTACTATTCCAAAAAAAAAAACAGTCTGTATAATTTAAAGTTGTCTATCTTTCTGCATTTTTATTTATTTTTTATCTTTATTTAAAGAAAAGTTTTAAAATATATATGAATATGGAAATTTTATTATTTTTATTTTATAACTTTTCTAAAAATAATGATAAAAATTAATAAAAATATTCAAAGATAGATACCACTAAATTCTATAGATAGTATATTTTGCAATAATAATTTAAATATTCGCAGCAAAGCTACAGCCAAAACCGTAAAACTCGGATGAAAGCGGACGTAATGCTGAAGTGTGTCATTATATAATATTTATTTTTAGTACGCTTCATAGAAGCACTCTTTCCCTATCGATCGAGATATCGTTGACTAAAATAGGCTGACGCGTTTAGAAGTTACAGCCAAAAAACTGAACATCAAAAATTTATCGAGAACTCGAGGTTCTAAAAAATCTCAATAGATGTCTAGCTGGCAACAGAAAAAATGGAAATATTTATATTCGTTAATAACTTTTCTAAAAAAATAGATGGGAAAAAACTTAAAATGCAGAAAGATAGATAACGTTAACTTGTACAGATTTTATTTGACAGAAAAAAAATTTAATCCTCATTGCGGCCAAAACCGTGAAACCGGTATAAAATCGAACGTTATTTTGAAGTCTGTTATGTTAAAAAAAAAATTAGTACGCTTCATAGAGTTTCTATCGCTTAAATCGTTTCTAACATTTCTAAAAATAAAGATGGAAAAAAACTTAAAATGTAAAAAGGTAGGTAATGTTAAATTCTACAGATCGTGAATGTCAGAAAAAAAAATTAAGTTTCGCGCTTGGATGTAAGAAAATATTTTCATATATATTAAACTTTAATGATAATTGAATTTACCAAAAAATAAATCTAAGGATGGCCAATCTTATAAAAATATGTTTTTGATTTTATTTTTGTGTTGAATTTTAATTTTTTGTTTTTCGGTTTTTTAAATTATTTTTTTTGATTTTGGTTTTTAATTTTTTAATTTTGGTTTTTTGCGTGAGTGCCACTGCTTGGCCGTGGCGACCGCTGCGCTGCCGTGGCGACCGTTGCGCGGCCGAGGTGACCGCTGCGCGGCCATGATGATCGCCGCGCGGCCCATGCGACCGTTGCGCGGCCGTGGCGACCGCAGCGCTGCCGAAGCGAACGCTGCGCGGCCCATGCGGCCGCTGCGTAGCCATGGCGACTGCTGTGCGGCCGAGGCCACCGCTGCGCGGCAGTGTGGACTGCTGCGGGGCAGTGTGGACCGCTGCGCGGCCGAGTCGATCGATGCGCGGCCGAGGCGATCGATGCGCGGCCGAGACGACCGCTATACGGTCAAAACGTGCCTCCGAAGCTTGGAGTGTTTTCAGAGATTTGTCAGTTTTTAAATCATTGTTAATTAGAAAGAAAACTATTAATTATAGGTCAGGTTAGGTTAGGAAATAAATGGAAAAACATGAATGAATATGTGGAAAATTATATATCCAAATCAGAATTTAACAAAAAAATGATTTTATTCCAAAGAAAAAATTAACATATGAATAAAATATTTTTCGGCTTTTTATATAAAAAAATATTTCTGTTTATTGAAAAAAAATGGCTTATCCAAAAAAAGTAAGAAATAAATTTTTAAAAAAAACACTACATTAAACAAAATAACAAAACAGTTTTCAAAATTCAAATATGTCAAAAAATAACGAAGAGAGAAAAAATTAATGTAGTACTGTAAAAGAGAGATCCCTGAGACGAAAATAGCAGAAAAATATGCAATTTTTAATTTATCGGAATCCGGCTATCGTATAAATAAAAAATATAATCTCATAAAAAACTTTCAAATACACGCATTTTAATACAAATCGAGCTCGTTAATTTAAACGTTACGTCAGTATCGGCATGCAATGGATTATTTTCTAATAAATATTTGTTGAATTTAAATATTGATTAAAATTTATTGAATTTATGGATTGAAATTATTATTATTTTCTTATAACTTGTATTGTAACAAAATTGTAAATGTACTGGAACATATTATTTAAAAAAATTGTAAATAGTGAAAGAAAAAATGGAATAAGTGAAGACTAATATTAATAAGAAGTAGAAAGAGCTGCACTTTCATAGAAATTTTCATCTAATCGCAAAAGACATTTACAAATAATACCCTCGAAAACAATGTTACATTCAGAAGAAATGTTTAAAAATAAATATTTTTATCTTATTTTTTGAAGAACGCACTAAACCTTATCTAAACTGACCAAAACTAACATAACCTAACCCAACATTTTTCTTCTGAAATTATTCTCGGTGGTGCATGTTATTGATACATGATTCTGTAACTTGTACGTTGTAATCCTAAAAAATTAAATGCTTGTACGATATTGCATCATTATATATTTCGACCTTGGTTAGGTACCTGGGAAAGTGGAGGGGGTGAAAAAGTTTCATAAAAATGCGCAAAAGATGGCGTCTCTAATTTTGAACCTGGTACTCGATTTTTTATTTTCATTAAAACTACGCCTATAACGGGGTTTTATTTTTGCTTTTCGCGAGGAAGAAAGCTATGCAAAAACTTTGTACATAAAAAAAAGATAGCCGGATTCGTCACAAAACGTCATACTTTAATTTTGAATCCGATCGCATAACACCGAGATATGCAGTATAAATGAAGTATCACGAGATCTAACATGGAAACGAAAGAAGAAGAATAAAATAAATGTTTAGAAAAAATCGCGCGGGAAAGACTCATCTTTTGTAATTTTTTTAAAAATTGTGGTGTAAATACCCTCTAAGAAACCTCACTGAAATGATTTCAATATATTTTTATTTAAAACCTATGTAGGTATCTAATTTAATATGTACACACGAAAATGTATTGCACCAATACATGTTTAAAAATATTTGAATCGAAAACAGATGATTTGAATAAACATTTTCGTAAACTATATTTTTAGATTTATTCTTTTACTACTATATTGAATTAAATAATACTTTTTTCTTGGCAAAATCGATATAATGTATATTTGACTTTATGTTTTTTATAACATATTCCTAATTTGTCAGAAATATTCCGAGATATTACATATTTTATTTCAAAAACACGCTTTTTTGTGTGCCAGTCAATGCTAAATTTTGATAGGAATTTCGCCATTTTAGAAGATGTTAATTTGCGTCGCTTTTCATAAAATTCATCTAATGGATAGTGTTTTTATAAAAAACGCTGAAAAACATGTGAACATTTAATTATTTATAATTTTCTAATGATTTAACGTCGTATTATTTCGTAAAACACATTTAAAGTAAAATAATACGAATTTACAAAACAGCTGAGGATTTTCGCAAAGAGGGATAGGTTTGAATTAATCGCACGTGAGAAAATTCTCAGAAATCAAAGCAAATTTTTATATTTAACAACAATAAACATATTAAGCATTATTTTTATCTTTAGTTCCTTTTTTTAAATCGACGTATTGGTCAGATAAATGTAATCGACATTGAGATTTTATGTGGAATTTTTTCATATTGACAACGACGCTGTCATCTGTCAAACGGTCAGCTGCTAAATTTCAGCGAAACGGCATTCTATCGGTGTCCTTGTTTCTCTTCTCTCGGAGAAGTGAAGCCTTTTTGACTGAAAATCGTTTGTCAACATAAAATATCGTAAAAATATAAGAAAGAGACGTCCAAAAAAATTGAAATAAAAAATTCTTCACGCCAGAGTCTTTGGTCTTTCATAGTCTTTTGTTGAAATTAAAATATTCCTCGTAGTTTAAGAAATAAATTCGATTGAAAAAGGTGAAAAGAAATTATACATTTTGTAAAAAATACGTGTAATCGAAATAAATTAGAAAAAAAAATATTTATAAATTAGATCGTACGTTTTTGCCGATTCGAATTTCTAAATTTTGTCTGGCGGCCGAGTTATTGAATAAAAATCAAATTTCACTCTAATGAGCGTAGAACGGAGATAAGAAGAAGGAAAAAATCAAATGTACTAAATTCTCACGCGGTAACTATCTACCTTTCGTATTTTTTTACAAAATACTATTATTATTTATAGTCGCAGAAAAAAACGCAAAAAAGTGCGTGAAAAAGTCGGAAAAAACTCAAAAAATCGAAATGTTTGAAAGGCTTCATATAAATTTCGCGGAAACTACCTTACAACTTTAATATATTTAGGTTGAAAAGACAAAGATGCTTTCTGAAACAAAGAACAAATTACTAAAAACCAAAATCACCTTGTATCAGAACAGCAACGCACACCCACACTACACAAGGTACGTTAAAAATTACAGGTAATAAAAATATTGCACTGCAAGTATATCAGCTTCTCTCTTATGTGCATAAGAGCATGGCTTTTCAAGTGTCGTTACATATTACAATAATAATTGCACTAGTTTCTCTCTTATGTGCGTAAGGGCATGAAATAAGATATTATCCGGTGTGCTTAAGAACATGTACTTTTAAACTTGACTTATGATTGCAAGAATAATTGCACTGCGAACATGAAAACAGTTTTTCTCCAGAGTGCGTAAGAGTATGACTTTTTAAGTTGTATTTTATATTACACGAATAATTGCATTGTGAACATGAAAAAAGATTTTTTCCAGTGTGGTTAAGCACATGTACATTTAAATTTGACTTACGATTGCTAGAATAATTGCACTGCGAACACGAAAACGGTTTTTCACCAGAGTGCGTAAGAGTATGACTTTTTAAATTGTATTTTATATTACACGAATAATTGCATTGTGAATATGAAAAAAGTTTTTTTTCAGTGTGGTTAAGCACATGTACTTTTAAATTTGACTTATGATTGCTAGAATAATTGCACTGCGCACATGAAAATAGTTTTTCACCAGAGTGCGTAAGAGTATGCGTTTTTAAGTATGATTTTCTTTTGCAAGAATAATTGCACTGAGAACATGAAAACAATTTTTTACCAGAGTGCGAAAGAGTATGTATTTTTAAGCTTGATTTTGTATTGCACGAAAACTTGCACTGCGAACATGACAACAGTTTTTCTCCAGAGTGCGTTAGAGCATGACTTCTTAAAGATGACTTCCTATTGCAAGAATAATTGCACTGCAAACACGAAAACTTCTTCTTTTCAGCGTTACTCGGCAATTTCGGCTGCTGTCCAGAGGAGGGCGAATCGTGTTTTCGCAAGAGATCTGCAAAGTAAATATTTATTAACTTTTCAAAGAAAGAAAACACTTTGTGGCTTGACATTATAAGAAATTTAAGAAAAAATTACACACTATGTTTTAAACCACTTAATTGCCCCAGACCAGTCTATATTGTAATTGTCCTGAAGAAGGTTGAGTCCAACCGAAACTAGTTGACAAATATATAGCAATTAAGTGGTTTAAAACATAGTGTGTAATTTTTTCTTAAATTTCTTTAAATATTTATTGTTAAACACCAAATTTGGTACGGCCCCTGTCAAAATTTCATACTTGAAAGTGGACAAGTTTGTGTTTATTTGCAAACATGGAAACATTTATTTCAGATTAGTTTAAAATAAAATTTCAGTAAACATTGTGACAGAAAATACATGAGTTGCTAGTAAGAAGCATTTGTAAATCATTCATTTTTTGTTTTCTTTTTTCTTTACGGCCGACCACACATTTGTTGAAGGGTCGTCGGTGAAAGTGAACCGAAAAGTTCATTTGTTCGAAACGGTTAATAGTTCAAAAAGAACAGATTATTCGTGACCAACCATCATATCCATAAAATCTCTAATAAGATAAGCATATTATCTATGGCATCTGTCACAAAAAGAAGACAGATTTTTTTCTTACACCAATTACAGTTTTCTTTCAGGATGACATATAATTTACCTTTCCATACAGAATCCACCACAAATAGCCTCCTTTCAAACCACATCCAAAATGAAATAAATAAAATACTTAAATAGAAATATAAATACGTAGATAGGGCCCTAGAATTCGAGATCAGGTTCTTCATTAAAATCGTTTATTACAGATGCCGGCAAATACGTTGAACATTTTTCGGCGTAGCGGGGGAGAGTTTGCGCGTGTACCATTCCACCAACGAGACCCAAAACTTGTCTTCTGCGCATTCCCCCACTACGCCGAAAAATGTCCAAGAAATTGGCCGGCAACTGTAGCAGAGATCGATAAACCGAAGTGTACTGATGGAAGCAGCGACAGCACAAACAATAGACCAGGACGGTAGACAATACAAAATATTTGAGTGTCACATTATATATTTAAGCCAAGCACACTGAAGTAAATCCATAATCCCAAGTTATTATTAAATTGTATTTTGACATTGTGATGCACTCAGAATGGGATTTTAACAGAGATTTCTTCAAAACACTCCATACATAAGTAAAACCTTGCTGTAATTGAAATTACAATAATTTTTTAACTATTCCGTAGTTACTGTCTCGTGTACTACAGGTTTTAAGAGAACATTACAAAAGAAAATAAAAAACTGCTTTTTGGTGTTCGAAATCTGGTAACCTTTGTTTAAACTTCTTTCAATCTTTAAGGGTCACTTCATCTATGCGCATTTCATATCTCTGAGAATGAATGAATACTGAAGCAAATTCTCACCAACGCGCTGGTCGGCCCTCATAGAGTATTCCGAGCACTCCTGCTTGATGTCGGGATACGATATGTCTATAACTCTCGGCGGCAGACCCTGGCTCGGGCTTGACGTCAGGAACATCTTGGACAGCACGGATCATGGTCCTGGTACCGCCTATCTAGGACGGGACGCAATTAGTAAATGGCTTTTGTCAAACCGCCGACGCCGACTAGAGATGGGTCGTTCACGAACGAACTGTTATTTTTGAACAGTTCATTTTACTGAACGAACGAATAGTCCAGTTCATTTTAGTGAACTAGTTTTAATTTGTTCGGTTCGTCTGAAATTAATTTTTTTTTTACGATTAATATTGTTGGAAATTCATTTTTCATCGTTCAACAAATTTTCTATTCCCTTTTATTATTATAAATTTAAGTTATATATTGTAGCATAACTTCTAAAAAAACTGTACCTCGCATTTATACAATTTATATAGAATACCATTTTCCAAATTTATAAAATATCATAGATGGTACTATTAAATAAAAAGATCATATAAAAATTGTAGTTAAAAGGATGATAATAAAAAATATAATTTCCCAAATTTATAAAACATCAAATAGAATATAACATTAGATCAGAATAAAAAGAAATATAAAGGATGTCGTTAAGAGACCTACACATTAGGCCATTGTGTTATACAATATTATTATAGTATAATATATTCATTTAGAAATAAAGTAACATCTATATTATGCATTTGTACAATCCACAATAGCATACAAAAACAGACCGTAACTATTATTGTCTAGTTGCGTATTTATTCTGAACTTATTCGAGAAAAAACTTTTATTAATTTCGGGATGAATTACAATAAAAGAAATTCAAATTATTAGGCTCAAACTTGTTTCTATTTCTATTCTTTAGGTAGATCCATTTACAAAAAAATCTAAAATGTATAAAGCTCCGACTGCATTGCATTTTATTGGGCTATTCCCAGAAATTTAAATTTCAGATCCATAGGCTAGTTACCAGGTGCGCTACACACGTGTTTCCTACATTACTGGGGAGAAAACCCATCATTTCACTCTCCCTATTTGTATAGTTATTTGCATTTGACAAAAGACCGCCCGGCTGCGCTTAAGGAAATCCTGGAATTTCAGGCGGCGAGCTCCAATTTAGGATGCGTTCTGTCCGCAGGTGCACTCTCCGGTGCCCCTCGGTCTCTCTGGAGTTTTTCCGTAATCCCCCGTTCCTTTTGTAATACAAAAGATTCCTATTCTCTGTTTATTTTCCAACAATGCGGCCTGCAAAGTAAATTGGCCATAAAATTTGGGAAATACGTTCAATTTAGAGATATTATTTTAGTGCACTTAACCCATTCGTCGACTTTGGAAGTTCCAAGAATTTCGTTTTACCTTCGCGGTTTCGAATGCACCTCTCTACCCCTGTATCTATGCGAGGTCGCGGTGCCTGGCGATATCCGATTTGCGTCATTCGCGTATTGCCATGCGGTCTAATTATCAAAAACGCATCATAGTATTAAAAAAAAAACATTTAAATTTTATTTTGATTTCTTTAATTTTTTTCTCTTTCTCTTTAATTTTTTTCTCTTTCTCTTTAATTTTTTTCTCTTTCTCTTTAAAATCTTTAATTTAACCCACAATTATTCCCTCCAAATGTAGGTATATGAAAAATAAAAGTATACCTCTACATACAAAGAATGTATACAAGCAACTGTCCTACTCTAAAACCACACCATACGCGTTATTTCAATTTCCATTAACCCACAATAATTCCCTCCAAATATAGGTATGTGAAAAATAAATGTATACCAATACATACAAAGGAATATACAGGCAGCCGTCCTACTCTAAAACCACACCATACGCGTATATTTCAATTTCAAATAACTCACAATAATTCCCTCCAATGTAGGTATATGAAAAATAAGAGTATACCTCTACATACAAAAGAATATACAAGCAGCCGTCGCACTCTGAAACCACACCATACGGGTATATTTCAATGGATATAGATGTATAAATTAGAACAATTGATTTGGTATCTCCAATTCAATTGTTGTAATTTATAATAAATTACATAATAATAAATTACAACAATTGATTTGGAGATAGAGTCTGCGTCACATTATTAAAAATCCTACCTATCTATTAATTAATTGGATAATTTGTCTATGCCCGCCCGAGTCTATGGTCCGCTGTCACTTGGCAACCGCCATTTGCAATTCGGGACTCGTGCCAGCTGGAACGTACTATTGCCATGAGCCGTGCTGCCCAAGATGTTCCTGCCGTGAAGCCCGAGCCAGGGTCTGCAGCCGGGAGCGGCGACGAAGGAGCTTTCTATACCCATATAGACATATCGTATCCCGACATAAAGCAGGAGTGCTCGGAGTACTCCAGAAAGGCCGACCAGCGCGCCGGTGAGTTATTTTTTCATTATTTTGCATTCCCAGTGATGTAAATGCGCGTATCAGATGTGACCATTATAGATGGATGAAAATAAATAGTCTAAATTAAGGTGACCACATTTCTGAAACCTACAATATGGCAAATGTCGTGTGACAGATGCCACAGACAATATTCCTCCTAGAGATGACGCTTCACGAACGAATTGTTCATTTTAACACTCCAGTTCTGGGACAGGGCACAACTTAACCACAAATATCTTATTTTTAAATTATTTAATAATTATAGAATAAAAACAACACCAAAAGAAAATTAAACGATAATTGTATTGTATTAGTAGAGAAAAGTAGAAGAAAAATATGTTTTTCCATAGAAAATCCGCAATATTCCATACGAGGCGCTTGCTTCATTCTGCTTGCAAAGCTTGTGAGTTATGAGACGTCGGAATATGACGGTTTCCTATAAAATGGCAACAAATTTAATAGAATTTTGTTCGCATTGTATAATAAATGTTATTAAAAATAATATAGAACATTTTCAAACTTCATTAACTCATTCATTACTTCATTAAAACGTAAATTTGACTGTACCCCGCTTGTCCCCCTATCCTATTTTCCGGTGTGCGAAAGTTAAACTGTTCAGTTCATTTTCACCGGCAACCGTTTATCAGTTCAGTAGCCGTAGTTTAAAATAAATGAATGAATAAATAACAATGAGAGTACTCTTTTTGCTAAAACTTTTATTTTTTTAACAATTACTTTACTTATTGCTGAAATTGAAATTTATAATTAATCCCGAGGAAGTATCCGCCAACCCCCCGCGATGGTGGGTTAGGCCTGACCCGGGTGTATATGAAAATATTATTTTCGCGATCAGTATTGAGCTCGTATCATTACCCTTTTGGATAATCATTAATCAAATCTCTCCGCGTAATTTGAGACATAAATGCATATAATTGGAAGAGAGTCAACCGAGAATATAGAATTATAAGAAACTAACCCATAAAAAACATGTTTTTACTATACTCCCTTTCTCATTTGTATGGTTTCCAATTTTGAAAATCCGTTAAAATTTCAAAAAATCCAAAATTATACTATATTTAAAAAATTTTAAACGAAAATTTTTTAGATCATTTTTATCGTCACCACGAGTCTACCTGCAAAGTTTCATCTCGATTGGATCACGGGAAAAGGGTTACAAATCGGATCAAAGGTTTTTTGGCAGACAAGCAGATGCTACGAGGTAAAAGAAAGGGAGTAAAAATGTGAAATAACGCCAAAAGACTGACCTAGACGAGATATGAAATTTCCCCATTCACCGCTGGGGAAATTTCATATCTCGTCTATCTTTTGCACTAATTTTTTAACGCTCCTTTTATATTATGCAAATGTTATTGTTTAAGTGTATTGGAGGGGATAAGTGATGAGTAATTTTATCATTTTATTAATTTTTATTTAACTTCATCACTGTAAAGAAAATCAATTTTGATTTGTATCTATTGTGTCTGCTGTTTTTCCTTCTGCATTTGTATATTTTGTTAAAATAATTTTCATTCTCTTCATCATAAATGTATTTAGGAATTAATAATATTATTTTAATTCCGAGAACCTGTAACGTGTGGAACCTCCCTCACCCGCAGAGTGGGCAGCCGCCGCTAGGAGCGCGGAGATACCCTGGTCACGGAATGTTCCGGCTGTCCCGGGCAGGACTGTGTTGATGCGCTCAGGTGTTATCATGTTATGCGCAATATATTTTACGAAAATTTTAATTTTCTAGCCGAAAATTTGCGATCCATTGTTCCTTTTCAATAATTATTTTTAAGGTATAGAAATAATCCCATGAAAAACGGTATCCAACGTCAAAGTTATTTATAAATAAATTCCGTTATCATATTATTTTTCGTTAAGTATATAAAATTTCAGGTGTCTATACCGATATAAAAAGTAAAGATAATATCCTGATTATTAATTACTCATTTGTATTTAGTTAAGCAACAAAATGTGCAGGTGAATTCGTAAAGAGTCAAAAATGTACAATTCACTTGACTCCCAATGTTTAGTATTCTTGATGCACCGTCAAAGTATAACTGCATCGGTGAACAATGACAACATTTTAATACAGACGAAGCTTTTGTTGCTCTTATAGGAGAGCAGCACACGGAAGCACAGCGCAACAAGAGGCAGTCATTATGTGATGCCTTCCTCGGTACAGTGCAGCCTGGGGTGACATGGAGCCGAGCCCGGGAGACAGGCTCTCCAGCTCTGCTGTACCGGATTATTGTTTCTGATTCCAGAAGTGGGTTCCAGCAATGCGGGCTGGGGAAGTGCGCAGGGAGGTGATGTGCAGACAGGTGCGGGGTCTGCAGCCGAGAGCGGCGATGAAGGAGCACCATCTATTGACATAGACATATCTTATCCCGACATCAAGCAGCAGTGCGCGGAGTACTCCAGGAGGGCCGACCAGCGCGCTGGTGAGCATTTATTCCCTCGGATTATCGATCCGCAAAGCAGACCCGGCACTCGGTGCGCCCGCTACAGGACGATGTATAGGACGCGATATACAGGATACTCCACATTCACTCGCCGTCGCTCTGGCTACATTGAACAGCAAATGAGTTCAGTAAATATGTTGATATATTACAAGAATGCTTGACTTAAAGGAAAAACCTGATGTTGATTTTGAGATGTTTATAGATTTGTGGTACCAAATCCCTTATATTTTCTATTTGAAATTGCTTCGGTTAAAGATACGGGTGATAGTAAAATGTTACAAGCAGAGTGAAATACCAGTTGAAATTCTTACGGGTACGGCGTCACCTGACAGACAATCTAGGGCTTTTAACAAACCTCCTTGTTAGGTTACCGTCTTCCAATATCTGGTTTATTTGGTCACGCCACGTCCTCCGAGGCCGCCCTTTCTTTCTGGTGCCAACCGAAAAGCAGTTTTTATTTTCATTTATAAGGTTCTCTCGAAACCTGTAGTACTGTGACCGCTCGGGCGGCTCGCGAGACAGTCAGTAACTACGGAAGAGTTTAAGTATAATAATTTCAATTCAATCGAGGTTTAACTTGTGTACAGCTCGGGCGAAGTGCGCAATGTGGCGTTGGGAGCTATTTTTAATATTCACACATTTTCCCGTATAATTGAGTGTCCTGATTCCAAAACTGTCATAAAATAACCCGGCACGCAAATATTAAATCAGTAATTACAATTTAAAAAATCGTAGTTATTTCCTTTATGTTTGACAAATCAGACATTTCATTTGAATTTTTACACTATCTTACATTACATTTCATTATCTTTTTACATTATCTATGGATAAGTATTTGAATCATCGATAAAGAAATTAATGTCATGTAGGATAGAGAGTGGCCCGCTTAACCCTAGAATCCTACACTGTTTTGCCCAACCGATTTTCCTACAAGGGGTGCCTGAGCACCCCAGACTTTGGGAGTTGTTATTTTTTTTAATGAAACAATGTTAAAAGTATATTTCTTTATTAGACGTAGGACTGTAAACTTAAGATCAAAAATCAAAATTAATCTACTTATTATTAATTAGTATAGCACTTTTGGCATATTTTTATTTGATGTTCGGAGTTTTGCACTTCGTACACTAAGTTTTGCTCTTCCGGTCCTTACTCCTGGGACAGAATCCACAACACCCCTGGGTGTGATGCTGTGGAATCAAGCTTTCATTTGGCATAGGTTTTTTAATGATACCACAAATAATTTCTCTTATATCCCTCCTCAAACTTGACTTTTGCAGGCGTTCTTCCAAATAATGACTCACGAGTTGGTGTCCCATTTTTTTTTTAAGGTCTGAATTTTATTTCTGATTTATTTGTTGCCTTTGAACATTTGTAGAGAATCCAAGAGTTAATGTCAATACCATTCAAAAGCACATCGGCCACCACCGCGATTTTCTTTGGACGGAGTATTTTTTAGCCATTGCATCGAAAACGTCGTCGCCACTTTTGGTTTTATTATGATAATTCATTATTTCCTGGAGCTCTACTTCATTATTTTTGTCAGGAGAATCACGAAGAGTTGACAACATAATGATGACCTTCTTATTGGCTAATTTTAGCAGACAATAGGAGAAGAGAGTTAGATCCATCATACGCAAACATAGCAGAGTTTTTTCTCGGTCTCATAGCTTTAAAAATAAGACCGGCGTTTCACTTTTATTTTTGCATGTTGTACCTACCATCGTCAAGTCTTTTGCAAGTAAATTCATCGCTAAAAGAATGCTGGTGAACCAGTTATCCATGGATATTATTCGTTGGAACTTAGTTGCCCATTACATGAAGAAGGGTGACTAAAAGAAGTACATAAAACTAAAATTGAAATTTATCTCTAATATTTTTAATTTAAGGTTAATAAGTAATAATTACAGTTAGGTTAATTAACAATTAGGTTAATAAGTAACATTAATAAGTAATAATAATATAAACAATATTATTAAATATCACGTAAATAAAGTTCAAAAACTTGTACAATAATTTAATTTATTAAACGCCACATTGTGCACTTTCCCATTTCTAGAGAGATATATCTACGTACGTTTATATTTCTTCTCATTCATTTATTTATTTCATTTTAATCATGGTTTGAAAGGAGGCTAATTGTGGTGGATCCTGTAAAGAAGGGTCATCCTGAAAGAAAAGAATCAGTTTTCGTGTCAATTGCCATAGACAATATACTTATTTATTAAAGATGGTTCGTTCATAAACAAACTGTCATATTGTAATTTCATTTTATACTTACCGCAGGAATCCGAACTTAATTTTTCCATGTTTACAAATAAACACAAACTTATCAACTTTTAAGCATGAAATTTTAATAGGGGCCATATCAAAATTGGCGTTAAAATATAGATATTTACTTTACAGATCTCTTGAGAATACAAGATTATTTTAAGGAAATTTCATCTGGGCCTTCGCACTCCTCTGGACAGCAGCCGGAAATGCTGAGTATCGCTGAAAAGAAGAAATTTTCATGTTCGCAATGCAATTATTCGAGCAATATAAAATCACACTTAAATAGTCATATTCTTACGCACTCTGAAAGAAAACTATTTTCATGTTCGCAGTGCAATTATTCTTGCAATCGGAAATCAAGTTTACAATTACATGTACTTAACCACACTGGAAAAAAACTTTTTTCATGTTCGCAATGTAATTATTCGTGCAATAATAAATCAGGCTTTAAAATACATACTCTTACGCATTCTGGTATAAAACTGTTTTCATGTTTGCAGTGTGATTATTCTTGTTATCAGAAGTCAAGATTAAAATTACATGCGCTTAACCACACTGGAATAAAAGTGTTTTCATGTCCGCAGTGCAATTATTCATGCAATAATAAATCAGACTTTAAAATGCATACTCTTAGGCACTCTGGTGAAAAGCTGTTTTCATGTTCGCAGTGCAATTATTCTTGCAATACAAAATCATACTTAAAAAGTCATACTCTTACGCACTCTGGTGAAAAACTGTTTTCATGTTTGCAGTGTGATTATTCTTGTAATCGGAAGTCAAGTTTAAAATTACATGTGCTTAACCACACTGGAATAAAACTGTTTTCATGTTCGCAGTGCAATTATTCATGCAATAAAAAATCAGACTTTAATATGCATACTCCTACGCACTCTGGTGAACAACTGTTTTCATGTTCGCAGTGCAATTATTCCTGCAATGCAAAATCAAACTTAAAAAGTCATACTCTTACGCACTCTGGTGAAAAACTGTTTTCATGTTTGCAGTGCAATTATTCTTGCAATCACAAGTCAAGTTTAAAAGTACATGTCCTTAACCACACCGGAAAAAAACTTTTTTCATGTTCGCAGTGCAATTATTCCTGCAATAAAAAATCAAACTTTAAAAGACATACTTTTACACACTCTGGTGAAAAACTGTTTTCATGTTCGCAGTGAAATTATTCTTGCAATCAAAATTCATGTTTAAAAGTACATGTGCTTAAACATACTGGAAAAAATATTTTTTCATGTTCGCGGTGCAATTATTCTTGCAATGTATAACAGCACTTCAACAGTCATTCTCTAACGCATACAAGAAGGAAACTGATATGCTCGCACTGCAATTTTTCGTGCAATCGGTGGTCAATCTTTAAAGTACATTTGCTTAAGCACACTGTTTAAAAAGTTAATTGTTTTACACAGTGCATTTTCCTAGTCACAAATTATACTTAGAAATAATTGGATGTAACTTTTTTCTTGTTAACGGTGCACTTATACCAGCATTCAAAATTTAAATTGACAAGAATAATTATGTATATTTTTATTCCCTGTTATTTTTAAAAAGCAATGCTTATATTTGAAGTAACTTAAATAATTGTGTATTTTATTTAGATCGCAAGAACATTGTATATATTTTTAAATATTATTAAATTTTCCAAAAAAAAATCTGTTTAATTATTTCGATATCAATTGTATGCTTTTGAAGGCCTTAAAGTCTTACGTACGGTGAGTATATAAATAATTAAAACATAAAACTTTTTGTGAAGTAATGTTATTATAGTGACTTTATTTTAGTTCCCATTAATAAACGTTAATAAAAAAACGTAACTAAATATTTTGTAGTTCGGTTCCTATTCAAATGTTGAGTTCTTGTTGGGACAACCTGTGTATATCACCATTAATATTAATATGCATCACTTAATTAACTGTTTTTCAATCGATTCAGGAACGTGTGACCTGAATCAATAAACCATTAATGTCAAGGTTGGATGCGAGTTCTCCAGTAATTTTTAATAATTTATTGCAACTGCAAGTCTTTAGGGCTCTGCCAACACGAAATATTCTACAAATAGAAAGTAGTGCTTGAAGTGGTGCACGCTGACGGATTTCTACCGTTATTTAAGGTTAAGTGTGACGACCAAACTTTAAAGATTTTTTTTTTCAATGTATAATTTATGTTCCAGGATACATCTATATTCCATATGTATTATTATGCTTTGCTTATTTTTCCGCTATTATCAAAAAGTGATTACATTTATAATCAATGTACACCCAACTGTTAATAATGACTCCCCTCTTAATCTATGTGATCGTGATGTAACAACTTCATTGATTGGGCCATTTGGTCTGTAAAATCAACTAAAAAAAAAGATTTATTTATTTATTTATTATTATAATGTACGGTGTACAAATTTTCCGCCGTTTGACAAAAGTTGGCGCCACCAGTAAGTTATGGTTAAAATTGTCGAATGTAAAACGCCACTATCGTAAGGTTGGATATCTGTCAACAACATAAACTTAAAATATTAGTTATTTTTTATCAGTGTAATCATTGACGTATTATAATTTAGGCACGTTTTCCCATACTAGCTATGTAGCAAATATTGCATTGAAAGAGACAACAAATCACGTCACACTTACTTCACAAACTTTCTGCATGTAGACAGAAAAATCACATAATTTGAATTCACTAAAATAACATACTCATTCTTACAATAGTATACGATACTGTGTTCCTTTTTCCCGGAACTTTTTTCGGCGTAGCTTCGCGCCCGATCACAAAGAAGGTTCGTTCGATAACGAATGCAAGTAAGGCAATCACCTTACTTTTGAGTTGCCAATATTTCACGCTTGTAACATATATTTATTTTAATTTATATAGCGCCATTTTTGCGTAAGAGATGCTTCTTATTATATCATTGAGTGTAATATATTCTTTTGTGTGCAAAAATGTCGAGTTTCTAGCCGAATAAGCGTCATTTGCGGGAACTTTTGATTAACTTTATCAATTTGAAGAAATCTGCAGCTGAAGCGTATTGTAGAAGCATATGGTGAGGCTGCCTCAGGAGAGGAAGTTGTCGTGAGTGGTATCAAAAGTTTAACCCGGGAGCAGTGGCGTCCCCAGGAACTACACCGCTAGTGGCGCATAGAGTGTTTCTTGTTTTTTTGCCTGTGCTTTTTATACAATTATTTTTTTTACATATGATAAATGAAACACTCTTTCGTCACAAATGTCAAAATTTACTACCAAATTTGGAAGAAAATCATTCAAAAATGAAATTTAAAAAAAGGTAGAAAAACATATTTTTAAAAAACAGTAATTTTTCATAAAATATAAAAAGTAATTCAATAACCAAAAAAATGTATTTTTCTTCTATTCGATGAATTCTTCGGGGGTGTTACTTTCTAAACACATGGAACAAAAACATTTGACGTGTTCTTAGCGCAGTGGTTTTTTATTCTTATTACATCCCTTTTTGGTACAGCTTTTTTTCTTCTAGGGCGGATTCAAGCATATTCCATGAAGATTTTGTTAATTATTGTAATACTCTGGGTGGTGGCGGATTGGGTGAAAACAGGAGCGCGTGCATACAGGACCGCGGCTGCCAGCAGAGCGCCGCGCTGCTCGCTGCGGGAGGTGCATACCTCGCTCGCATCGAGTCACGCGCGATCCCACATCCACCACAATTATCTAGGGATCGACTACTGCCTAAAGTTTTCCACATTATCTGGCAAAGATCTGACGGTAAACTATGAATGCTCATCCCCCTATGGTGTATGGTTTTACCAGCTGAATACCCAGCCTTCTTAACGCTAATAGACGCTTATGATTAATTTCAATTCATTCTAACAAATATTATTTTTTCATTGATACCCGCAATTTTCAAGTGGAATACGGTTTGAGGCCATCTATTACTCTTCCTGATTAATGAACCTTTCATCTCATCAACATCTATCAACGGACCCTTTAGTCAAATTAAAAAATGTCACTGAACTGCTCGATCGGTCGGTCACTGTTGGAATCGATAGAGTTAATAATATATTTTCTATAAAATATAAATATATTCTCCTTCCAGTCATGAAACGATAGTGCTGACAGTTGGTAGATATATCCCAGAACTCTTGTATACTTTCCTGAACGGGTATTCTACATATCGCCGTTTACCTTAACTTTTCTCTTCGCCACTCCTCGTCCTCCTGTGCCTCCAGCTCCTGGCACATGACCCCCGCACGCCCGCATGTACCTTCCTATTTCACTGCGGTTCCATGTGCAGCGTTGCGCGCCAAGTTTAATAATTAACTTAACATATTTAAAATAAAGCTTATATTCTAATAAAAAAGGACGCGATGCGGACATGTAGGTCGCGGTCGCATCAAGATGTTTAGCATGAAACAACTGTTTCTGGGTGCGTACCCTTAAGGTTCATCTCGAGTTCAACCCAGAATTTACGCATAGTTTAATCCAAATTGAAACCACCGGTCTCAAGAATTGGTACCAACGTAAAGGTCGAATCGAAAATTTAAGGATAGAGTGCGCAGCCCCTGAATTGATTTGGAGACTGCGTGGTGCGTCACTTTATTATCCTAACTATCTATTAATGAATTAAATAATTCGTCTATGCCGCTCGCGTCTATGGTCCGCTGTAACTTGGCAACCGCCATTTGCCATTCAGGACTGGAACGTACTATTACCATGAGCCGTGCTGACCAAGATGTTCCTGCCGTGAAGCCCGAGCCAGGGTCTGCAGCCGGGAGCGGCGATGAAGGAGTTTTCTATACCCATATAGACATATCGTAGTGTGTAATGCCCGGCGTAATATTATGCGCTTTATTTTTACAAAAACTTATATTTTCTACCACAAAGCTTCGGTATATCATGCCATTTCATTAACATAGATATTTATTTATTTAACGCCCTTATGGGCTTTTACAATATACAGAATATTTTTTTTTTAAATAACATAAGACAGTTAAAAGTTACAATAATAATAGTTAAAAGGTAATAATAATAATAATACAGAAAAACATAAGAAAAATATAAAAACATAAGATAAAATAATAATAAAGTTAAAGGTACAAATAATAATAGTTAACGGTAAAATAGAAAGATTTATTGTCCATTTCCATTTCGTTGGGATGTAAACAATTGTATCAGCTTTGCCCTATAAACAGTTATACTATCAGCAAAAATGTCAGCCGCCTCTGCATGCTCATTCCCTAATGAGTTTAATCTGGGAATTACAGAGTTTGCTAATGCATTAGTTCTGACATTTCCACTATAATAGAACAATGCACTGTGTCTTGATGACCTCAATGGAGCATATAAGTCGATCAGACTAATAATCTGGGGGCAATCAATCAAACTATTTACGATCCTATAAAGAAATATTAGGTCTGTTACAGTACGTCTCACAGACAAGTTTAAAAGTTGTAAATAACTAAGGAGATATTCATAATTGATACTTCCAAGCGAGTATTTAATTTGTAATTAATAAATCTTAAAATTTTTTTTTGAACTCGTTCAATTGCCGTTGAATGATTAACATAGTGAGGCGACCAAATGATCGAGTTATATTCAACCTGAGGTCTGACAAGAGAAGTGTAGAGGACTTTATAAGTGCGCAGGTCTGTAAAGTTTTGTGCAGTTCTTAAAACAAATCCCAACATTTTGAGACCTTTATTAGTTATCAAGTCAATGTGGGGAATGAATGATAATTTAGCATCAAAAATTACTCCCAGATCACTTATCTCCTCAACTGATACAAGGTTTACATCATTAATTTTGTAGGTGAATTTAATAGGAATCTTTTTTTTTGTCAAAGTAATAGATTGGCACTTGGAGATATTTAGATAAAGTTGATTGTTGGTACACCATTTGAACAGGGAATCCAAATTTGTTTGTAGTTTCATACTAATATTCGATCTAAATATTTTCAAGTCATCGGCAAATATCAGAAATTGTACATCATCAAAAATGTCAGCAATGTCATTTATAAAAAGGATGAACAGGATTGGTCCGAGGTGTGAGCCCTGCGGGACTCCACTCAAAGCAATGAATTCTTCTGATAATGAAGAGTTAATCTTTACCGAAAGGCTTCTATTGCATAGATAGCTACCTAACCATTGAAATAATTTACCATGAATGCCCGAATCTTTGGAGTTTATCCATCAATATAAGATGTGATACTTTGTCATATGCTTTAGAGAAATCTGTATAGATTGAGTCTACCTGGTTTCCCTTTCCCAGTTCATTGGATATGTAATTTTCATACAGTAATAAATTAGTAGCTGTTGACCTACCTGAGAAAAAACCGTGTTGGAAAGGTGATATTACGGGTTTCATTTGGTACATTATATTATTCAGTAAGGGTTTTTCAAAGAGTTTTGGTATTGATGATTGAATACAAATAGGTCTATAGTTTTTGATATCACTTTTAACATCCTTTTTGAAAATTGGCATCAGGAAGCTACTTTTCCAGACATCAGGATAGCAGCCTGTACTCAAAGATAAGTTAAATAAGAGATATAACGGATAGGAGAGATGATCAACACAATTTATCAGGAATATTGGTGGTATCCTGTCTGGTCCAGCGCTTTTGTTGTGATCCAGTTGTTTAATTAGAGTTAAAATCTCACCTTGATTAATATGGACATTAGATATATTTATTTGATCAGAAACCTCAACATTCGGTATATAATTATCAGACACAGAGGCACTATCGTATACGCTTTTAAAGAAATCTGCGAACATGTTTGTTATTTCATTTATATTGTTTCCTACGACATTATTGAGGTACCTACATTGTATTTGGTATCATTTTTTCTCAATGAATTTGTGTATTTCCAAAAATTTTTTGTGTTGTTTTGTATATTTTTCTCAATATTATTTACATAGTTATTGAAACACAGTTTTGAGAGAGCGGTACATTGCTTCCTCAATCTAGTAAATTCAGTGTAATCGCACAGGTTTCGACTTTCTTTGTATATTTTGTGGGCAGATTTTTTAAGATTTGTCAAATTAATTAGCTCATAATTAAACCATTTAGGATATTTTGATTTAAATTGCTTGCTTCTAGGAACAAATTTTTCTACAATTTGATAAATTTACTTGTAAAATTGGTCAGCTGCGTTATTAATGTTTCCATTGGACAAGTTATTCCAGTCGATATCATCGTTTTGGAGGAATGACCAATCAATGTTTGAAAGATGAGTGTTAATACTCACAAAATCTGCTTTACGAAAATTGAAAGATGTTTCTTCCTGGTTTTTGGGGGTAGCATTATGATTATGATTTGGGACACCTTCTCTATGAACAGATAATGGAAATTCTAATGGCGGGTGATGGGGATCTGTTTGAAGAAGTGAGTCACCTGATATTTCTACAGACAACTTAGAATCACTGGAGAATACTAGATCCAGTAAGCGATGATTGACATTGTATATTGAGTTCACTTGAGGTAGTGCCAAGAAAGAGGGCATGTCTAAAATTTCACAGGCGCTGTCTGACATAAGTGTATTGGTATAATTTTCGTCATTCGTATCCCACTTAATATTTGGTAAATTGTAGTCACCAGTTAAAATGTAAACTGCTTCAGGATATTTTGACCTTATAATTTCAACATCTTCCACATGATTCTTGTATACTTGTGCATCGGATGAAGGAGGAATGTAAACACAGCCGATGATAATTTTGCAGTGTGAAGTTTTAATCAGGACGAAGACTTGTTCTATATTATTGTGTTTTGTAGGAATCTTAGATGACATGATTTTATTTGCTACAGTTATTAGTACACCACCTCCTCTTGATTTATGGCTAGTATCTTGGTTTCTATCGCATCTATAGATATTGTGATTTAAAAATCCAAGTTCTTCTGTTTTTATTTGTTGGTCAAGCCAGGTTTCTGTCAGGAGGAAAACATCGAAAAAAAGAAGAGGAAAGGTAGTTTTTAGTTCTTTAAGTTTGGTTTTCATTCCGCGTACATTCTGGTAATAGAATTTAATTGACTTTAGTTTTTTGGGTGAAGTTTAAATATTTTAGGTTTGCCATCTATATATTTAATAGAAAGGTTTGATTCACCGTGTTGAGATCTGGTTGCGATTTCTTGACGAAGTGCAGAAATTTGCTTTCGTTGTAATATTGTTAAGTCATTAAATATCTTTATACTGCTATCTGAAATTTGTCTCTTATTTTTTAAGATAGATATAGCCTGTTCCGAATTGTTTAATATAACTTTGAGTGGTCTAGATTTGTTTGGTTTTGGCGCACCAATCCGAAATATTTTAATTTCATCTTTGGTAACAGTATTGTTGATTTTGCTCAGAACGCTGAATACCTTGGCAGCGTCCTCATTCATTTTATGGATTTGAGTTTCGGCTTGACTTTCTTCAACATTTACCATAATTATGTTTTTTGATCTGGTTTTTCTTTCTTCAATCTCATCAATTGTATCACATATATCGAGATTTGTATTACTAGATTTAGATTGATTATGGACCATAGATTTGTAAGCGGAGAGTTCACCTTCCATGGCAGCCATCTTAACCACCATGTGACCAATGGCTCCAAGCAGTTCAGTTGTTTTTGGCATAACTTTTGCTATTTGTTCTTTTGTAAATTTGTTGCCAGTCAGTGAGTATTTGTGCAATGGGATTTACAGCATCCTTCGCTTTTAAGATGAAATCTTGCAAATTTTCTAGTTTATTATGTATATGTATATTTATGTATGGGTGATAACCCTGATTTTTAGCATACACTAGTGACGTTTTGTGGAATACCCGCTTACACTGACAACAATAACTATACACTGAGTTTATTTGACTTTTTACTGTGAAATGTGAAGTTTATAATTAGTTTTATTCACTTTCAATTTAAGATACGGCAGTGAACTACCGAATTACACAGGACTCCACTGATCCAATTGGTATTTTGGTTGCTTGACAATTGAATGTTTAGGAACACTTAAATGACAACTAACAGGTTTGGTCTTATGAAGCGGAAATATGTACCAACTCACAAGAAAAAAAGATAAAAATCCGAAATTTGGTACTGGGTCTGAAATGACCCACACCGCTGGCTGTATTTTGTTTTGACCCATCGGGTTATATGGGTTAATTGTTATTAGATCAATCAAATATATAAAGGACACTAATGACATTCACTTTATACAAAAAGATTATTTTTATAGTTCCAATATAAAGTTTAAACAACTCTGGTATTATTGATAGTAAATCAAAAAGGTTATTTTTTATAGTTCCAAAAGAAAGTTTAAACAACTCTGGTATTATTGATATTAGATCAACAAAGGTTATTCTTTAAAACCACTGTTTGAATATACAATTAATAGTTAAAACCTAATTCTTTCTCTACTGAATGTATTAGTTACTCAATACTAAGTAGGTGTACAAGGAACTAAGCTTGGTCGTCGAAAGACACATGTTTATCGTACCACCGTAGAAAGCGCCGAGGCAGAAGAATCCCTCGCGGCGAGGATAATTTTAGGGATCTTATAGCACACTTACAACGACACGTATATGAAACAATGACATATGTGTGAGGGTGACAGTGATACTAAACTACACTCAATTGCTAATTGGGGACCCTTTGTGATCCACCTTGTAGAAAGAGACCATCTATCCATCTAGAGTTCGTGGGCGCAATGAATCGACTGTTCAAGTGTCGTTTGACCTATATACGTCGGCTGGTATAAAACAGTTTAAGCTGGTTTTTCCCAGTATAGTTGCAATTTTTGAAATTTATTTAAGTCACACATTTAAAAGATTGGTAGTTGGAAATGTTTTCTGTTTTTTATCACGTAATCCATTATTAAATACAAAATGATTGCGATAGAATCCAAATTTACGTATTTTTTAAATATACCATAACAAGGAGGGCTCCATGGCGCAATCACCAGCGGCTGGGGATGCATGGAGAGGAGACGTGACGTGGCTGTGACGGAGTAGCTTAAGTATTATATTGCATATAATTAGTAATTAGTAATAAAATTTGTGAATTTTAATTTTGGATAGCCGTCGTCTTTTAGAAAATCGATCGTGTTCGTGCATGTCTTCAGCTAAAGGCACATGCTCATCAATATAAACAAATCTAAGTTTAATTTCTTGTATATACATTTTTTATATATACTCATAGAAGTATCAAACATGCAATATAAATAAACATGTTTAAAATAAAAATAAAATAAAATAAAAATTCAAATAATTTATTGACCACTAACAAAACAAAGATATCTACGATGTTCTTATAAATTATAATGTTATAAATACTTTTTTAATGTTTTCCGATTTATTCATAAAAATTAAAATTAAAGTCCTACGATGGATTGCACTTGTAGGTTTGATTGCACGTATAAGGTACACTGTGAACAAAAAAAAGTTTATCAAGTGTGTGAAAGCACATTTACTGTAAAATGTGTTTAACGACTACACGAATAACCCCACATGATCATGAAAACGGTTATTCGCCAAAGTGCGTGTGAGCATATCTTTTAAATCTGACTTAGGATTGAATAATTAATTTATATATAAACCTGATTTTTTTACTTGGTGTATGAAAGTACACAAAGTATAAAGTGAGCTTTAATACTGCTCAAGTAATTGCAACGTGATCTTAAAAATAGATTTTACACCAGTTTGCTCAGCACATGTAATTGTAAGCTTGGTTTATGAATGCACGAAAAATTGCACTGCGAACAAAAAGACAGTTATTTCCCATTATGCGTAAGAACATGTATTTTTAGGTTTGACTCCTGATTGAATGAGTAATCGCACTGCGAACGTGAAAACAGTCATTCTCTTGTATGCTTAAGCACATGTACTTTTAAAGCAGACTTCCGATTGCACGAATAATCGCATTGCGAACGTGAAAACAATTTTTCTCCAGAGTGCGTAAGAGCGTGTATTTTTAAGCTTGACTTCTGATTGCAAGAATAATCGCACTGCGAACATGAATAAATTTTTCTCCAGAGTGCGTAAGAGCATGTGTTTTTAAGTTCGACTTCCAATTGCAAGAATAATCGCACTGCGAACATGAACAAAATTTTTCTCTAAAGTGCTTAAGGGCATGTTTTTTAATGTCTGACTTTCGATTGCAAGAATATTCGCACTGCGAACATGAAAATAGTGTTTCCCCGGTATGCTTAAGCACATGTACTTTTAAATCAGACTTCTGATTGCATAAATAATCGCACTGCGAACATGAAAACAATTCTTCTCAAGAGTGCATAAGAGCATGTGTTTTTAAGTGCGACTTCCGAATGCAAGAATAATCTCACTGCGTACATGAAAAAAAAATTTCTCCAGTGTGCATAAAACTATGTTTTTTTAAGTTCGACTTCCAATTGCAAGAATAATCGCACTGCGAACATGAAAACAATTTTTCTCCAGTGTGCGTAAGATCATGTGATTTTAAGCTTGACTTCTGATTGCAAGAATAATCGCACTGCGTACATGAAAACAATTTTTCTCCATTGTGCGTTAGAGCATGTGTTTTTAAGTTCGACTTCCAATTGCAAGAATAATCGCACTGTGAACATGAAAACAATTTTTCTCCAGTGTGCGTAAGAGCATGTGTTTTTAAGCTTGACTTCTGATTGCAAGAATAATCACACTGCGAACATGAAAACAATTTTTCTCCATTGTGCGTAAGAGCATGTGTTTTTAAGCTTGACTTCTGATTGCAAGAATAATCACACTGCGAACATGAAAACAATTTTTCTCCATTGTGCGTTAGAGCATGTGTTTTTAAGCTTGACTTTCGATTGCAAGAATATTCGCACTGCGAACATGAAAAAAGTGTTTCTCCGGTATGCTTAAGCACATGTACTTTTAAATCAGACTTCTGATTGCATAAATAATCGCACTGCGAACATGAAAACAATTTTTCTCCAGAGTGCGTAAGAGCATGTATTTTTAATTTAGACTGCCGATTGCAAGAATAATCACACTGCGAACATGAAAAAAAAATTTCTCCAGTGTGCTTAAGAGTATGTGTTTTTAATTAAACTTCCGTTCGCACGAATAATCGCACTGCGAACATGAAAATAATATTCGTCCAGAGTGCGTAAGAGCATGTTTTTTTAAGTACGACATCTGAATGCAAGAATAATCGCACTGCGAACATGAAAACAATTTTCTCCAGTGTGCGTTAGAGCATGACCTTTTAAGTGCGACTTCCGATTGCATGAATAATTGCACTGCAAACATGAAAATAATTTCTTTCCAGTGTGTGAGAGCTCGTGATTCCTTAAGGAAGCTTTCTGCTTGCTCGTGTACGGGCTCTGAGAACATGAAAACACCTTCTTACCAGCGGGAGCGAGCGGGCACCTGCTTGAGGATTTTTTAGGGATGGAAGTCTCTGTCTCCCAGTCTAGCTGGTCCCCAGGGGCAGGCGAAAACACAGTAGTATTTTCCAAAAGAAAATATCGCAATGTTAATATTTTTGGTATAACAAAAATGTTTTATATTTTTTAATGCAGTGCTTTATGGTTATGTAGTTGACGTTCAAATAATATTGTCATCTAGAATCCGGATAAGTATCCGTGTTTAACTACCGATGGCGCAATTGATTCAAAGTATTTGTAACATCTTTACTGCCATCTTTCGAACGACGATTGAGTTTAAAACTTTAGATAGATTTATAGAGGAGCTTTTCATTTGATTAGCAAGTTTGTGTTTATTTGTTAATATGGAAATATAACAAAATCAGGAAGATAGGCAAACAACAACTCCTACACGTAAAATTGGGCATTGGAACAAAAATGAAATCGCATGTTTACTTCGGAGTAGTGTTTGGACATGTCAAAACGTAATCCTAAAGAGTTTCTGCAGCGTTTCGCGACTTCTGATGAAACATATATCCATTGCTATATGCCAGAAATTGATGAACTGTCAAAACAGTGAGCTTGAACCTGATCCATAAAAAGTTCCATCGGCTGGAAAGATCAATCTCGTTAATTTTCGGGATTCACAAGGTATCATCTTCATCGACTTTTCGGAAAAGGAAAGCGCAATCACGGGACAGTACTATGTTTACTGACATGATTCATAATTGATGCTGGCGATGCTGAATCGGTCGAGATAATGGCGAAGAAAAATTGCTCTTTCACCAAAAGGCACCAGCTTGCTTGTCCGCAAATCACATATGCTTAAGCATAGTGCGGAAAAACTTTTTTCTTGTTCACAGTGCAATTTTTCGTGCAGTAGGAAAGAAAACTTAAAATCACATATGCTTAAGCATAGTGGGGAAAAACGTTTTTCTTGTTCATACTGCAATTTTTCGACAAGTTGGAAGGGAAACTTAAAAACACTTATACTTAAGCACAGTGGGGGAAAACGTATTTCTTTTTCACAGTACAATTTTTCGTGTAATCGGATAGATAACTTAACCCTTAGATGGCTAAGCTAGTACAACGTTAGTCTGTTCCCAAGGGCGGCGCTATTTTACGCTTGTGAAAGATAAATAAATCTTAAGTTTCTTAATAAATATTTCCTATTTCACTCCTTATTTATACTGACCCACAAGGTTCATCCTTGAGAATGTCATAAATATAAAATTCATGTGGTTTTGCTTTGATTATGGTAAAAGTCTCACCACTTCCCGCCCGACGGCTATTTTTGATAAAATGCTTGCGCGCCGGTTTATTAGTTATCTTTATTCTTATATTATTTTTTTATGTATCATTGAAAAGCTTTGCATTATGCTAATGAAAAGACGATTTTTTTAATGTTATTTCTGACGGAAATTCATTAATGACATAACGTCGATTTAATATGTGTAATATCGAAATCTGAATCCAATTTTTAGTTCAGCGCCGCAATTTCAGACTCTACCAAAAAAAATTTGGCCATAAAATAAATAAATAAATAAATAAATATAGCTTTATTCCAGAATGTGGGGAGGTTCGTGCAATCCCACACATTCCATATAAAAGAAAATACACACATTAAAAATATTATATAAAACAAAAGAGAAATAGTAAAATAGAAGAAGAACATATAAAATAGAAGAGAAGTATTAAAAGTAATCAAAAGAAATATACGGTAAAATATCGGCTTTAGCGAGCGATGGCAAGTCAATTATGCGGGGCCAGTATCTTTCTCCAGTGTGCATCGATGCTGGATTCTGGAGTAAGACGGGCTTCCAGGATAAGGATCTTTCCGGAGCTGTATATCCTTTCCCTCATCCCTGCCACCCTGGATCTTAAGAGGGCTGCAAAGTTGGGAACACGCCCCTCAGTGAACATACCGGAAGCGCTGCAATATCTGGGAAGGCCAAACATCATACGAAAGGCGTTGTTATATTGTATGCGAAGTCTTTCTATGCTGCTCTTTTTATAATTTGTCCAGAGTTCACACGTATATAACGTTGCACAGAAGGCAAGGAAGAGCGTTCTTTTTACAGCGGTGCTACAAAGACGAAACCTTCTACACAGCATATTCGCTTTCACACTGAGAGCTCGTCTTTGCCTGTCAATATTGTCGTCGTCCATTAGATTATTTGTAATTATGTGTCCTAGATATTTTGTTCTTTCGGTCACCTTCAGGACCACACCGTTCAGAGTAACTGGAGGAATACTTGTTGGGCCCTGACCATACTTTATAACCAACAGTGCTGTTTTATTAGGTTTATAGAGCATGTTTGTTTCTTCAGCAAACACTTCACAGATCTTTAGAAGAATGCGTAGTCCTCTTATAGACGGTGCCATCAGTACCATATCGTCAGCATAACTGATGTTGTTAAGACACTGTCCTCCGATGTGACAGCCTACCCCCGCGTTGTTTAGCCTTTGAGTGAGTTCGTCCATATAAGGTTGAACAGTATTGGGGACATGCACCCTCCCTGTCTGACGCCGCTCGTCATGTGAACAGGTTCGGAAAGACTGTCTCTCCACCTTACTTGGTTTTCCTGTTGTCTGTGCCACGAGTCAAGGATACGTATTACCTCCGATGGTATGCCTCTTTCCCTGAGTTTTGCCCAAAGTAAAGGGTGAGAAACTCTGTCGAAAGCCTTGCTCAAGTCTAGGAAACATGCGTATGAAGTAGTCTTTTTGTTTCTGTAGTACTCCAGTGTCCGTTTTACAATAAATATTGCAGCGTCGGTAGAGGTCTGTTTTTTGAAACCCATCTGGTTGTCGTTAGTTTCCATGCTGGATTCGACCTGATCTAGCAGCACGCGTTCGAATAATCTCGCGATGGTTGTGGCAATCGAGACTGGTCTGTAGCTCTCGTGGGAGGTTGAGTCCGATAATTTGGATTTAAGAATGGGTGTAATTATGGTCCTCGTCATATTACTCGGTAATTGCCCATTCTTTATAATGCCAGTAAACAACCTCGCCAGGAGCTGTAAAATTGGTCCTCCCGCGTGTTTGACATGTTCAATGCTTAGTCCGTCGTGGCCTGCCGATTTACCAGCTTTCATATGTTTCAGGGCGGTACTGACCATGTTCACAGTAATTGAAAGTCCATTACCTTCAGTTGTTGTTGGATTAATTGGCGGTCCACTCGAGGAGATCAGAGAGGTCGGAGTTAGGGTGGTAAATGGTCTGCGAAAATGTTTGCGATTGCTTTGGGATTCGTTTCTCCATTTATGTTACTTGGAATTTTACACCGCATATTGCAATTTTTATTCGATTTATTCCAAAACTGTCTGAAGTCACGATTATCTAGGTCCCTAGCTATTTTATCCATCTGTATTTGCTCTGCTTCCTTCTGACATTTTTTCAGGGCCAGTTTAAACGCTGCACGCTTTAATTTTCTTTCCTCTGCGATGGGGCCTACGAGTGGTCTGCCATTTTCGATCCAAATCAACATCGCGTATCTGGATTCCGCATATTTTTGTGCAACCAAATCATTCCATCCGCATATTTGTTTATATCGTTTCGAGCTATGTTTACGATTGTCAAATGTTGAGATCGCGGCATTTCGAAGTGCGTCTACTATTCGTGTGTAGAGCGCGTCAGTATTCGCACTTGCAGGGTTGTCGCTTCTCTCATTCCATATAGCCTCTTCTTGAATCATTTGTAGTAATACTTGTGAAGCAGTGTTATACCTTTTGATATCGCATGCACCTTTTGGTTTCCATATTGCTCGGTCAGTTTTCTTGCTTGTAAGTACTTCGGTTGTTGGTATTCCGTCTGTCTGTAGGATCAACTCGAGAGGCCGATGATCTGTCCAGTCTACGTCGTAGTGTATTTTCATATCTAATATCTGCTTGAATAAATTTTTTGTCACTAGACAATGGTCTAACCATCTGGTTGTATGATGCGCGTCGCTGATATACGTATAAGAGTCTTCTGGTAATATTTCGGTATCGGCACATATATACTCGTACTCTTGACAAAAAGATTTCAGTTCTGTTCCGAAGAGAGAGTCGGGATTTGCGTTGAAATCTCCGATAATGATGGAGTTGGTGTAATCCTTTTCGTCGATAAGATGGCGAGACAGTTGGCATATTCCTCGAAATGATCCGCAGTGCAAGTTGGCATGTACAAGGTGAAGATGCACAATGTTTCTGAAGTTAGTTTCACTTCAATACCCGCCATTCGACAGCTATTCAATGGGATAGTGGCAGCCCTGAGACTTTGTCTATACAGCACTCCCACTCCTCCGTGCGGCCTGCCGAGCATCGGACCCATTGATGTATTGACGGCAGAGGTACCCAAGCTGTTGAAATCGGGATGTATATAAGATAGGAATTCTATGTCCGTAGGGAGTAGCCACGTTTCCTGAATTAAGACAACGTCATGTGAGTCACACAGGTCATATATGAATTTTTCCGAACTGCGGACAGATCTACAGTTCACCGAGATGATCTTTAGATTTTTAGTTTGCATTTTGGTTAAGGTTGGGTATGCGTGATTCTTTGAATCTTCGGAAAACAATTCCCTCCGGCCACAGTTCCTCCACTAGAAAGTTCTTTACTAGACTCGCTTTAACCGCAATTTTAAATGAGTTGAAGGGAGTTATGTGGAATGGTTTTATTTTTTCCACCTTTGCCCCATCTAGACCCTTGTCTTTTAAGTAGCTGATTATGTCATCCTCTGTCGTGTCAACGGCAAACCTTGATACATAAACGGATGCAATTATGTCAGCGGGTTTTAATGCCGCTGACTCCGCTTTGCCTCTTAGATTACGATTTTTTATCTTCTTATACGTTACGAGTTTGAACTCACTCTCGTTGATAGTGGTCGATCGCGACTCCTGCATGCGTGCACCCTGTTTATTCGGATTAATGCCATTACTCACTGCGCGTGCGCTGTGAGTATTAGTATGGGTGATTCGTGTATCGTTCCTCCGAGTGGATTGTGCATTCGTAGTGTTAATAATTAGCGGTGTCGGTGTATGTGTCTTATTTTTGCAAGCGTCTCCGTACGATACCGGCGATGCAGGAGTATGAGTGTTGTTTACATTTTCAGAAGTTTGAGGATTACCCACATTTCTGTCATTTCTGTCACCGCTTTGCTTTATCGAATTTGGAGATATCTTGCGCTCATTCATTTCTTTAATTTGATCGCGTAGTTGACAAAGTTCTTGCATAATTTCAGAAGTGTTTGTGCTCGATGATTCCTTTAGATCGTTTTTAATTTGCCGTATTTCAGACTTCATGGCGTTAAGATCTTTTAACAGGCGGGAGATATCCACACTATCAAAGTTAACGGGCGGCAATTTGTGTAACTGTCTCGCGACGAACACGGGCAACTTGTCAGGATCTGTCTCCTTCAGGGCCCTCAGGATGTCCTGGAGATCGCGGCCGGTCTTACCATCTCCTATCCGCAGGGTGCGCTTGTCCGGAAGTTTGTCGAACAATACGGTCTTAGCCAGCTTTATTTCCTCCTCCGAGAAGGTGGAAGTGCACAATTGTGTGATCGATACTTCGTCTAGAGTGTCCGCTTTGTTTTGCATAAATGCGAGACACTCTTTAATTATAACATTGCATGCGTTGCAAGTCATCCTATTACAGTACGTCCTTCCGCCGCGACGGTTGGCAGAAGTGTTTTTTAAAGGTGTAAGAATCAATATTTGTAAACAAACTCACAAACAAGGTAAACCCAAGATCAGTAACTGTGAAGCAACAAGCACGCCATTCGAACATTTTATCACTCCACAGAATATATTACAAAAACACGTAATTAGATGCGCACTGTAAAAATATTGTAGCTTGTTGGTCTTGTGGTTAGGACACTGGCCTCGTGATCCAAAGGTTGCGGGTTCGAACCTAACTCCAGACTAGCAAGTTAGTCCTATTTTCATAGCACAAGCGTTTAGCTTAGTCAGAAAATAGTAAGAATATTGATGTGACACGTATTCCGTGTTCACATCTCTATTTAAAAAAAAAAAATTAAATTTAAAAAAAATACAGAAACTTTTGTGAAGTATTGTTTTTTATAAAACATTTTGACGCACAATCCTTGTAACGTAATGACGACACAACATACGCGCACGGCGAGTGGAGATTGTTCCGAATGGTTTTGGCGCCAAATTCAAACTGACGGTAAATAACACGACGCGGAGGACAAAATGGAACTTGGTATATTGTGGTACCTGATAAGAAACGATTTGAAGATTTTTTAAGAGATGTCGATAAGATGCCTATCTAACATGTATTTAACATGTATTTATCATTCAGCAGCAACTAAGTGAACTGTATTATCCACAATATACTATCAAAGTTGGTGCCATTTATGTATGTCGTCACATATATATTACAGCCTCCAAGAAAGGGCTAAAACAACATACGTTTGAGCGCACTAGGGAAAAATGTTTTTCTTGTTCACAGTGCAAGTTTTCATGTAATCGGAAGGATAACCTAAAAACAAATATGCTTCAGCACATTGGGGAAAAACGTTTAACTTGTTCACAGTGAAATTTTTCGTGCAATCGGAAGGGAAACTTAAAAACACATATGCTTAAGCACAGTGGGGAAAAAACGGACACTAGTGTAAGGTTATTTTAGTTGTGATATTTGTTTAATGTAGAATAAAATAAAAAAATAATTTTTAAGAGTGTTATATGTAGAATAGATAGGTTAATGTCTATGTTAATAAAACTGTTAAAAATAATTATCTCAATTGTAAATAACTTATATTTTCTATGTGTGTTAAAATGTGCATAATATATCACTTATTTAATGTATTATAATAATTTTGTGATGTATAAACACGATTAGAGGGAATCTTTCTACTGAACAGACAATCATATAGTCAGCCCTGATGGTGGACCCTGCAATGGGATCCGAAAAGTCGGCCAGAAAGGTCGTAATAACACGGCATAATACCCCAAAAGAAGAGAAGAAGAAGGCAAGGCAACAAGAAATTTAGTTCGTAAGCGTGCTGAAAAGTATAATGTTTCTGGAAATGTTAATGTAAGAAGTTAATATATGTACAAAAAAATTATTATAGTTTGTCTACATATTTAATTTATAAATAATATGTTAATTTAATTTAAGGAGTTTTATTTTTATACGCTTTTTTAATCAACAAAAGAAAACCTTTATATAATATATACGTAATTCATTACAACACTATTACATTACTGTTACCAAGATGTAACATAAAAATATGCCTGAGAATCATAACAGAAACACCACTAAGTATGTTACCTCACATTGTTACATAAATGAGTGAGGAATTGTTAATCAGATGTGAGTTCTTGCTGACTTCTATGTTACATTACATGGTTTTTCGATTTGGTAAAATTGACGTAACATTTATGTAACTGTGTTCACTGGAATGTTTGTCTTGATTTTTATAATAAATATCACCTAATTGATAAAGTTTTTTTCTTATTTTCCAAAATTTCTTCTTGTTAAATGCTTCTATGCTAGAGATAAACTTCATCAAACATATACCACTCCAAAGCATGTAAAGAATTACCCAATTCCATGGGTAACACTTTATTTTGAAGTTTAACGTATTAGGTTTCTTTAAACACTTTTTAAATCCACTTTTAACCATGTCGTTTTAGAAATTTTAACAGATATTGACACTGATTTAAATTTTAAACTAATATAGTTTGGAATAATTTTACGTTTTATACGCTCATGTAAGAATAATGAATTTAAACGAATGGTTCTATACCAGAGATGAAACGGATAGTGATTTGGCCGGATGCCGGATATCCGGCGAGCCTC
>JADDOH010015190.1:0-11818 GCA_016648135.1 Agrypnia vestita
ACTTATTGAGTATCGAGTATTAGTTAATCTGTAATTTGAAATGCTTCATTATTCTTGAAACTGAAATATACCCTACATATTTTTCTGTAGGTATATTTCAATTTAGGAACCATATAGGAAATGGAGCATGGTTCACAAATCGAACATGTAATTACATTTAGGAATACAGGTCAATATTTTGGTCCGGGCACTTCAAGGATGTACTTCTTGTGGAAAGCTATCGATGTTAGAAAGAGACAATTTGATATGACTGCTTCATGCTAAAAAGTAATTCAACAATACACATAACGCATGCTTTCGGATATATGTAGGTACACTAAGTGCAGGTTTTTTTTGGTTTTTGATTTAATGTAAATTTAACATATTGATAATAATAATTTCTACACCTTTCTGAAATTTCTTGGTGATGATCTATTATATTAATATAATTAAATATAGGCACAGTTCAATTTTAAGCAAACATTATTTTATTCTTCTAGTTTCAGCTGATGAAAGGCGTCGTCAGAGTCATTATTATTATTAAAGTGTGATTAATTAATAATTAATACTTCATTTCATGCATATCTCTACGCATAAAATAATTAAACTAAAATAAATTATATACATATCTACTATTCTTCCTCTTCCTTGCACTGTCCTAACTCATTGCCTAGGTAGGCTATCGGGGTCGGCTCTTCTCGTTCTCAGGCTGTATCTTCTTTGGTTCCTGGTGTCGCTTTCATCCAGGCCGTTTCTCTGCAGGATTTTGGAGCATTGAGTCATGCAGGAGTTCTTTGATGATTGTCCATGTAGCTCCATAGACATTGCCTGCTTCACCGTGTGATCTGGTGATCTCCGTATTATGTGCCCATACCATCTCAACTCCGTCACCATACCATACTATCTCAACGTCATACTTCCAGCTTGCTGTTTATGTCCGTGACACCCAGGGACCCAGGCTACCACGAATGCGTGATCTTTTAATCCTATCCTTTAGTGATACTTCTTCCAGCCATATATACAGGACGAAATTTATACTGGGTATCTCACATCTAGTAGAAAAAAATTTACGGGTGGATTCCTACCTTGATAATGAATCGAAAATATTCAAGCAACCATTACCTAACAGCAATAGTTACGGAGAAATGCAATATCAAAGTTTTTTTTTTCAATAATTCCGAATTATTTTTTTACAAAAAGTTACAGTAACTACTATCGATTATAAAAAATTCTTTCGCTTTATTCGGCTTGTATTAAAGCGAGTGAATTTTTCATAATCGATATAAGTATTGTAATGATAGGTCAACTTTTTTCAAAAAAAAAGTCAGAAATACTCGTGTTGAAAAAAAATGCAAACTTTGATATTGCGTAACTCCATAAGTATTGATATTAGACCGTGGTTACTAGAAAATTTTCGACTCATTGTCAAGGCAGGAATCGACCTGCAAAGTTTTCGCTACTAGCTATGAGACACTCTGTATGCCTGAAACAGATTCGTCAGTGGCTGACTATACCGTAGGTATATTGGTCGTAAGTAAAATATCTACGTATAAAAAAATATTCACGTGTAAAACTACTTGTTCCCTCTGTACAGCGAGAGATGCGCGAACCACAGTGTCTGAAGACGAGATACGTCACTCGAAGAATTATTTCATTAGCATGCCCAATTTGATGCGGTCTACTGCCGATGTTGATCCGTCCGCGCCCGCCCGCGGAACGGCGCAAGCCCCGCCGCCCGGGCTCGGCGAAACCGGCCTCTGGGCACGGGCGCCCAGGGCCCACTGTCCGACGCGCAATAAGCGCGTATTCAAATATTTATCTTTTTATAGTACCTACGACAAGAATCGAGGATTTCAACAAAAAATATACGGACGTACAAAAGGAACCAAAAAATGAGCGGGCTCCAAATGCACCATTTCGTTTGACCTTTTTTTCCTCCCCGGCAGTTATTCAGGTGAGAAAAATATTTCGAGACAATAAATAAAATTATTTTATCAAAAACTTTATAAAAGGCAGATCCTGTTTTTATGGGCTTACCTGTTAGCCGTGCAATATAATTATACGATAAAGGGCAATCATTTCAACGGACACAAAGGAAATTGTTATTAATAAATCTGTTTCTCTTTTTTGATCTTTCATACTCATTTGTGAAAATGTTGTTGGGATGATAATTCTATTCAATATTATTAATTTGGCACGATGTATTGGGTTAAACGAAAAAAAAAACAAGTCCTGATCAGCTAAATTATGTATTTCTTATTTGACTCATTGTAAAGCTGATATGAAAACATTGTAAAAAATATTCTTGAAAAAATCCTAGGCGTGTTTTAGCATATTTAAGTGTAATCGAATCAAGAACTACGATTCTTTGAAGGAACTCTATAAAATGTGTAGAAGAAAAATGCGTTAGATACATGTCTCAGTTATATGTATCATACATCATTGCATAGAATATGTTATTCGTATTCTTTTTATGAATAAATAAATTTTAAATCTTCCAGCGAAGAAGCATTATTTAGTCTTACTTGTGACAGACGGTTATACTATTACGGTTATACTAACCATTACGGTAATACCATTTTTATCAAGAAACTACAGAAGTATAGAAACTGGTTGATGATAAATTAATCAAACTAGTCTATACAAATCGGCTTGCTGATTATGAGCGAAAACGAAAGCGAATTTAAAGAAAATCAATATATCAATCAATCAATATATATATATATATATATACAAGGAAACTCGTGTTTCTCTATCCGCCAAGTTTTCTTCACAACCAGATACTACCACCCCCTGGTGGTTATGGTGGTGGATAGCCCTTAGTATCACATTGAAAATGTGCGAGTTTGGTGGGGGTGGCTGAGCGTGGGTGGGAATTGGTGACAAAAATGTGCATTCTAGCACGTTGTTTTATGATGGGAAGGCCGCAAATACTTCATATTGTTCCAGTATGGGCCCGCCGACTGTGTCGGTAAATCTAGAAGGTTCCGGAAAAATCCGCTCTAGAAAGTTGTGGAAGGAGAACGTTCTAGAACATTCCCAAAAGTTCTATAAGGTTCCAAACTAAGTGGCGAAGTGTGCCAGTGAGTCAAGAATGTTTCAGAATGTCCAGGAAAGCTCTAGAAAGTTCTGGAAGGGAAGTGTTCTAGAAGATACCCGAAAATTCTATAAGGCTCCAAACTAAGAGGTGAGTCGAGAAGGTTCCAGAACGTTTGATAAAGGTCTATAAAATTCTGGTGGAGGAGTGTGTCTGTGATTCTATAAGGTTCCAGACTGTTGGATAAAGTTCAAGAATGTTCTGGATGGAGAACGTTCTAGAAGATTCACGAAAGTTCTATAACGTTCCAATCAGTATGGCGGAGTGTGTCTGTGAGTCTAGAAGGTTCGATAGAATGTTCGATAGAACTCCAGAAAGTTCTGGAAGAAGAACGTTCTAGAAGATTATTAAAAGTTCTATAAGGTTCCTAAATGAGTAGCGGAGTGTGTCGTTGTGTCCAGAAGGTTCCAGAACGTTCATAAAGGTTTTCGAATGCTTTACAGGTTTCTGGAAGCAGAAAGTTCAAGAACATTCTATAAGGTTCCAAACTGAATGGTGGAGTGTCTCGGTGAACCTAGAAGGTTCTAAAACGTTCAATTAAGTTCTGGAATGTTCTGGAAGGAGAACGCTGTAGAAGATTCCCGAAAGATCTCTAACGTTCCAAACAGTGTGGCGGAGTGTGTCTGTGAGTCGAAAAGGTTCCAGAATGTTCGGTAAAGCTCTAAAAATATCTGGAAAGAGAACGTTCTGGAAGATTCCTAAAAGTTGTATAAGGTTCCAAACTGAGTGGCGGAGTATGTCGGTGAGTTTAGAAGGTTCCAGAACGTTCATTAAGGTTCTCGAATGCTTTAGAAAGTTCTGGAAGGAGAAAGTTTAAAAAGGTTTTATACTCGTAAGGTTCCAAACCGAGTGGCTGAGTTCATCGGTGAGTCTAGAAGTTTTCAGAAGATTAAGAGAAGGTTCCAGAATGCGCAAGAAGGTTCTGGATGGAGAAAGTTTCAGAAAGTTCTATAAGGTTCCAAACTGAGTTTCAGAATGTGTCAGTGAGTTTTAAAGGTTCCGGAAAGTTCTAGAGGGTTTGAGAATGCTCTAAAAAGTTCTGGAAGGAGAAAGTTCTACAAGCCATCAGAAAGATCTATAAGGTTCCAAACTGAGTGGGGGAGTGCGTCGGTGGGTCTAGAGGTTAAAGAAAGAATTATAATGCTTTAGAAGGTTCTGTAAGAACGGGAAAGTTCTAGAAGATTCCAGGAAGTTCTATAAGATTTCGGAATGCTTTAGAAAGTTTTGGAAAGTTCTCTCTAGAGTGTAATGATTGTGCGCTAAAATATCTGTTGATATTTTGGCAAAGCGAAGACGGTCCAGCAAGGCAATCCAATCACAGGTGCCGAAACCAGCAAAAAAGAGACGACAATACAATTCTATGCTTACCGAATTATGGTCCCGAGCGAAGCCGGGCCAACCAGCTAGTTTTCGATAAATGACCAGTATCAAAATATTGCGAATTGGCGAGATGCACAGATTTTTTTGTATACACATATAGCTTATTTAATGTGTAGAAACATAAGTTGAGTCGAATAATAAATAATTTGTATAATATTTCTACACATTAAATATTTTCGTATTTGTATTTTAAAACAATCTGTAAATCTCGCTACTTCGTATCTACTTTATTTCTGTTTTTTTGATAATAGCAGGGTGCATCACAATATCAACAATTATAATATATATGTCTAACAACATAGTTGACGCTATAAACATCAAAAATATAGTATATTATACAGGGTGTCTCATAGTTATTAGAAAAAGCTTTACAGGTGGATTCCAGCCTTGATAATGAGTGGAAAATGTTCAAGCAACCATGACCTAATGTCAAGCATTATTTTCAATATTTCTGACTTATTTTTTACAAAAATTTAATCTATCTTTACAATAATTTATTTTGATTATTAAAAATTCATTTGCTTTAATACAACTCAAATAAAATGATAAAAACCTAAAAAATCTATTATCACAAAGTACCTACGTCAAAAATATTGAGAAAAAAGTGCAATCAATGCAAGAATCCACCTGTAAAGTTTTGCTACTAGCTATGTAATAATACCCTGTATAAAATAAATAAATATTTTTTTAGTGATTCGGTACGATTCGAAGCAAAATTCTGTATTTGTAGAACCCTGACAACAACCCTCCCAGTCAAGGGACGATCCGTGTCGTCAGGCCCAATCTCGCGATTCCCGACTCGAGGAACGCGGTACAAACGCGACTATTAGCCGTCAAATTAAACCATCAGAAGGCAACAAATAGACAATCGGACAATGGTCATTATTGAGTGACGCGCGGAACGCCCGGGGCCGGGCGGCACGGAAAAAATCCCACACGGCGCTGGATCGCGCCAAACTGCGCGCGCAAAAACACCGCCGCACACGTCGTCGTGCCGGACAAAAAATCCGACGTCACCCGCACGCGGCCTTCTTCGGAAAAATATTTACATAGATTTTTCGTGTCTTTTTTTTCATATAAGCTTGACGCGTACATGAATAAGTACGTCCCCTTCTTCTTCTTCCTTTATCCCGGTCTTTTCTCCAGAGAATAGCGCCTCCTATTAGGTGGACTCCCAGCGTTCTTCCATTTAGGAGGTCTTCCGCGAGAGCGGGTTCCGTGAAGTTGACTATGTAGTACGATATAAGAGAGTCTTGTGCTGTCCATTATCTGGACACGACCTTACCAGCCCCTCCTTCGCTGTCTACTCCATCATACAATATCCTCAGCCTAACATATCTCTCTTATTCTGATGTTGCTCACGCGATCTCTCAGTGCCTTGTCTGATATCATCCTCAGTGTCTTCATCTCGGAAGACCTCGAATATTATATTACTTTGTGTTGAGATATAATAAAATATTGTCATTCTAATAATAGGGGGTCAGTTGGCAGTGATTCGACGTACTTGTAAAATACGAAAAACATTTTTTATACACGTGAATACGGTGTTTTGGCGAAAAATCAATTGTATTTATTAGTGTTATAAATGTCTGTCGTAAAGGTGTCTCGTGAATACGGTGTTTTGGCGAAAAATCAATTGTATTTATTAGTGTTATAAATGTCTGTCGTAAAGGTGTCTCAAGCCTAGCGTGAAAACACATAGCCCACTTAATTATGAACAAAATTTAAAGTTTAAAAACTACAAAAGTTGGCGCGGCAAAGTTTCGATAAATACGCTCGCTGTGGCGGATCCGAGTGACGTCCGTCTGATGAATGAGACTGACAGACGACCTCATATTCCGACCACCGCGACGTGAACAGTACTCCTATTGTATTAGAAGCGAATTATTGTCACCTGTAATAATTTCAAACCAATAAATATCTGGAAACCACGACATTGGAATTCCGAAAGTCAAGGTTTTTCTTATAGTGGCACTACGTCTAGATGATAATCACCATCGCTTCTCTGTGACCCATCAAAAATATGCTATATAATAGGTGTACCCATAAGTAATCAATTATTTTTGGTGTGGAATGTTTACTTCAGGTCAGTAAAGTGAACGTGTAAAAACGTGTTTTATACTCAATATCCGTGATCTTGTGACTTGTGACAATTTAATTGAATTTTTTTTTATTACTCTGTTGTAAAATGGCGGACAATCAACTAACTAAGGTCATTACATTAATGCAACATTACATTAATGCAACATTACATTAATGAAACATTACATTAATGCAACGGTTGCAACAAAGAAAATTTGTGATGTGTATGGAAACGTATTGAAAGTAAATAAGTGCCAACGTTGGTTTAGAAAATTTTCCGATGGTGATTTTGACTTGTCTGATAGCGATCGAAGTGGTCGACCGGTAGAGTTTGATAATGACGCTTTAAAACATCTAGAAACATATTTTTCTTAAAAGTCTAACAACATGATGGCAAAAGGTCCTAGATAATGATGGAGATTAAATTGATTAAAAATAAAATTAAATGTAGTTAAATTCTTTTTTTTTGTTGCCACTTAAATAATTGACTACTTATGGGTACACCCATTACACCCACCTGTGCGGCTAGTATTATAATAATAATAATAGAAATATCATTTTTTCAACGTTTTCTTGGAATAAGTAAAAAAGCTATTTTAATTAGCTTTATAGACACACATTTTTAAGCTTTGCTGTAACAGTTCATATTTTTTACAAACTATGTATTCTCTATAGTTGATCCGGAGGCAGAAGATGATATCCCGTTCTAATCAAATATTATACGTAAGCTAAAAACATCATTTGGCACCCTTTTCTAGCTGTAGGTACTAAATATATATCAGAATAAAAAATTTCATACAACAGTGACCCACTCTAATATCTTTGCATCAAGCTTATAAGATAATTTTAATAAATATTATTATTAACTTCTGTAAGTTTGCGTAAAACGTCAATATAAATTAAATTAAATATGACAGCTGTTTCGGCTACTAGACCATTATAAAACTGTTTGATAATAGTCTAGTAAGCCGAAACAGCTATCATATCAAACATAATAATTTATTTGTCCGTACGTCTGTCCGTCTATCTGTCTGTCTATCTGTCCGTAATTTCGTTTGAATTCACGGCTTAAAGAAATCAAATTAAACGGCCAGCGGTGGGGCTTGAACCCCGAGCCAGCGACCCGAAACTCCGTGGACCGCCAAAAGACGCGAACCAATGTCCGGTCATTTTTGACGGGTTACAGCTAGTTAAAAATAAACACGGAGTTCTATAAAATAAACACAAAAAACATAAATACTCGTAAGATACTTTTCAAGGAATCCAGTTTAAAATCTCACCCATAGACACGGGCCATTAGTGACTCTACCCATAATAGATACTTTCCCCCACATCGCGCGCACGTGTATGTAGAAAGGAAAAAAAATGCAGCTCGCTGGTCAGGCTAAGCTCGGGACAATGGGAGAATCATCATTTGCAATAATGCATGGCTAATTTCTTGTCTAAGGATTGTGGTCGCGGGGGTTCCGGGCTCAGGGCGGAGCGAGCGCGCGCAACATGAGCAGGGACCACGCGGCACTTCGCAGGTAGGACTTGGCGGAAAATATATCATAAAAATCTGACATGTCGTGAATGGAATCCAGGTCTCCGAATGAAGCCTTAAACGCTCTTGTCACTTCGGCGTGGAAACCTGGAACCAGCAATAAATCTTTGTACATTATTTTTAGAAGAATATCTGAAGCATTTTGGATCAGATTTCGTCTCAAAAAAAACGAGCGAGCCTTACAGTAGTCGCGTATGATGTGTAACATTTGACATCTCACAATTAAACATATCAATTGAGCTGCAACAGAAATTAACATCAAAATTTAAAAAAGCTAATACCTGTATATTTATTAATTAGTAGGTAAATAAAAGTAAAGAAAATGTATGTCCATTTACTTATTATTTAATTTTGCCGCAATAAGTAGGTACCGTATATATCTACATACGCATTTTTTTTAGAAATGTGTTTGGTCAATTATATGTTTTTATTTATTTTCATAGATGGCGGTAGAGTGCTGCCATACATATTGCATGAAAAATTTGAATAAATATTTAAAATTACATTAAATTTGAGAATGTAAATCATTGAGGGTAGTTATTGTTTACGTTAATGTAAAAAAAAGTATTTATTGGATAGTTTCGAAGATATAAGCCAAAATATATCAAAGTTACAACATCCACACTCTTGACACCAGACGCGCAACATATATACGAAATCAGAAACGTTGAATGTTGGAAGTGTGCGTCTTCGCTGTGATGTCACTTGCTGGACATTGATTTGTTTATAAACGATAGTTTTTTCCCATCGCGCGCGCTCATTGGTCTAATGAAATTACGGTCTTATTTCCTTTTACGCATTTCCGTCTTTTTCACGAAACCACTGCCACAGATTGCAAGAAAGCGAGAGGAAATATGTTGCACATCAAAAATAAATAAGCTTCAACGTAACGGACTTAATAGGTATAGTGCGAATATTCTGTCACTTTTTAAAAAAATGGTTAAGCGTGTCATGCTGAATGATAGAAGTGATATTCAAATGTCTTTGGTATACATTCTGTCAAATTCAGTGTGGACACCCTACTTTTACCATTTCTACACAACACTATTCGTGAATACTTTATTGTCATCCGTATTTGCACAAATACCCAACTGCCGAAAACAATTAATTAATTAATTAATTAATTGCTCATTAAACTGTATTTTTGATGATTATTTAATATACGCGAACATTAATATAGTTTTTTTATATACGTAATATATTATTTTTAATTTTGCTATTGCTCTGGTTTTCAATAATATATTAGTAACAACATTACTTAAAATACATATGATTCTTTACATATATTCTTTTTAATTTCTCCATTGCTTTTGTATTATATAATATATTAGGTCCTTACATATGAAATTGGCGTTTAGTATGGGAGGAACATAAAGCCGATTTTTTTTTATTATAATATATTTATTTAATCAAAGTATGTACCATTGCTATCTATGCACTTTTGCCATCTCATAGGTAGTTCATCGATCCCTTTACTAAAAAAACCATTCGGACGGGAATCAATAAAATCTTTGAAGGCGGTTTGGACTGCCCCATCGGAGTTGAATTTTTTCCTTTGCAAGAAGTTATCCAAATTTCGAAAAAAATGGTAATCTGTTGGGGCAAGGTCCGGAGAGTACGGTGGATGTCTTAGACATTCCACTTGAAGCTCCTCTAATTTGGTAGCCGTCTGTTGTGCAGTGTGTGGTCTAGCGTTATCATGAAGCAGCAGTGGCCCAGAGCGATTAACCAGCCTCGGTTGTTTAGCAGCTAGCTTTTCCATCATGGTTTGCAGTTGCTGACAATAGACATCTGCCGTAATCGTCTGGCCAGATTTAAGAAAGCTGTAGTGAACGACACCAGCACTAGTCCACCAAACGCTCACAAGTAACTTTATTGGAGTCACTTTTCGCTTGGGGCATGGTTTGGCTGGTTCGGCAGGGTTCAGCCATTGCGATGAGCGCTTCCGATTATCGTACAGGATTCACTTTTCATCACAGGTAATGATTCGATTTAAAATCCCTTCATTATTGTGCCGGTTGAGTAATGCAACGCAGCAGTCAACGCGCGTTTGTTGATTTGCTTCACTCAATTCGTGAGGTACCCACCTTTCAAGCTTTTTCACCTTACCAATTTGCTTCAAGTGGATTAAAACAGTTTTATCACTAACACCGCAGCCTGCAGCTAACTCGGATGTGGTTTGTGATGGATCCACTTCCACAATAGCCTTCAATTCTTCATTATCAACTTTGGTCTCCGGCCGTCCACGGGGCTTGTTCTGCAGGTCAAAATTTCCAGAACGAAAACGTTGGAACCAAAAACGCCCTGTGTTTTCTTTTGCGGCACCGTCGCCATACACATCATTAATCCTTCGAGCCGTTTCTGCAGCACTGGTGCCACGGTGGAACTCGTACTCGTAAATAACGCGATATTTCAAGTTTTTCATTTTGTAAACTGAGTGACGCAAAGAAAAAAACAATTGAGGAAAAAACAAATGAATTATAATTTTCAAAACACAAATACATGAGTAAATAGCTGTATAAATTTGGATTTGGAATTCCTAACCAAAGAGAAGATATTTGAGATCAAATTTGCCAGTACGGCAAAACGCCAATTTCATATGTAAGGACCTAATATACTGTTTTTACTATACAAATTTTATATTTATATCCTCAATGAATTGATTGAGCCATGTTGTGAATATCCTTGAATATTGTGAGGCATAACTTGTGTTCAATTCTCTCTGGACATTTAAGCCAGTTAAGGCTTTGAATATGGTGTGAGATATGCGCAAACTTTAAACACATGGCACCAGCTTATGTACCAATTTACGTTAGTCCGTGTCTATATTTTTTAAGAATATAATATCATTTATATGTTTAAGAATATATTTAAATTAAAACTAGCTGTAACTCGTCAAAAATGACGTTACTGTTACAAGTCGGTTCCTACAATTTTTTTTTATAATTTATTTATAAAAAAATATTCAATAAAAGTTTTTATCAAAAAGTTACGGACGTTACAGGAAGTAATGGATGGACAGACATTGAAAAGAAAAAAGGAAAAAGTTTTTATATAAGAAGTTATGGACAGGCAGAAAAAAGAAAAAGGAAGAAAAAAGTTTTCATAAAAAAAGTTTCGGACGTTGCAGAAAGTAACAGATAGACAGACAGACAAAGAAAAGAAAAAATGGAAAAGTTTTTATATAAGAAGTTACGGACAGACAGAAAAAAAGAAAAAGGATGAAAAAAGTTTTTATAAAATAAGTTACGGACGTTACAGGAAGAGACGGATAGACAGACAAACAGACACGTCTAATTACACGTAACGAGTAACTGTCGAATCAATTAGTGATAATATTTGTTGTTTATAAATATCAAACGACAATCATAGGATAGCAATTAATGATGATAACATTTTTATGTTTATAAACATCAATGGAAGGATATAAGATATAGTAAATAAAATTGAGTTGTGTGCATTCCTTTTTCAACTAGAAGAAACTAAACATATATGTAGGTAAGGATACTAAAAAACTTAATATATTTATTTAAAAAATTCATAAATATTTTTTTTACAGTTTATATTATATTGGTGACAATACTTAACCGCAACATCAACATTCACAACATATCACCCTGCTGATGGACCCTGCAATAAGATCCGAAACTTTGACCAGAATGGTCGTATACACACGGCAAAATACCACAGAATACTCTAACCAGAAGGTATTATAAGTTAACAACATATTTATATAA